>JAPDSC010046354.1:0-24689 GCA_026290005.1 Latrodectus geometricus
ACTGTGAGCGTATAGGATCTGGCTAGCACTGGTGCAGCTGGTCTGCACCCCCTTGTTGGACTCGGTGGTGGGTGGTGCGGTCAGGTCCCGAAATTTTAAATTAATATAAATGGAAAACAAAAACTTTTCATTTCTCCCGCGGGAGCAACAACTGGATTCACTCAGACCAAAATTTTTTGTAATAAAGAGGAAGGAAGGAAACTTCACTACAGTGATCCCCTTCCTAATTTCAAAGGGAATATCGGGTATAGTTGGGGAAGTCAAGAAGGTTCAGAAGATGCGCTCGGCTGACTTGCTTGTAGAGGCTGCAACAGACTCTCAAGCAGCCATTCTGGCAAGCATGAAAACCTTGGCTAACTATGAAGTGACAGTCTCACCTCACGGCAACCTTAACTTTTCTTGTGGTGTTGTCTCCGCAAGGGATTTGATTTACACGCCGACGGAAGAAATTCTCGAAAATTTACAAGATCAGAAGGTCTGTGGCGTTAAACGCATCACAGTCAGACGGGACGGTAGCATTATTGATACCAAGCACCTGATTCTGACTTTTGCGACCCCAGACCTTCCGCAGTATGTAAAAGCTGCGTATATGAATTTACCCGTCAGGCCATACATTCCGAATCCCTTGCGTTGTTTCCAATGTCAGCGCTTTGGACATTCGAGAAACGCTTGCAGAGGCAAACTGACTTGCGCTCGCTGCGCAGCAGTTGGCCACGATAGCTCGGACTGCAATGCGAAGGAGGTTTGTGTCAACTGTAAAGGTGACCATCCCTCCTATTCTCGAAACTGTCCTCAGTACTTGCTTGAAAAGGAGATCACCACAGTTAAGGTTCAACAGAAATGTTCGTATCCAGAGGCGAGAAAACAAGTCACTTCCCGTACTCCTCAATCTGGAGTCAGTTATGCCGCTGCTGCCAGAAAAGTCACCAAATCGAGCAGCACACAAACTGAATCGTTTTCTGTTTCCCCAATAAGGTTACCCCAAATATCTGAAAAGCCGAAATTCAAAAAATCTCCGACATTCTCAAAAAAGGCTCCTTTTGCCAAATCAAAAGCGGAGAAAGCTCTTAAATTAAAAATTTCAAAAGAACCAAAACGACGACTAATTTCCACCCAAAACGCTTTCTCCTGCTTGGAGACTGACGCGGTGTCCTTATATCCCTCGGACGATGATGTATCGTTCGAGGAGCCGATAGATGACCCGCCTTCCAGCTCCGGAAAAGGAGCTCTACAATTTAAAAAATAACTTCCTATGTTTCTTGGAACTGCCATGGTTTGCGTTCACATCATGATGACATCAAGTCTCTAATATCAAAATATAATCCCGCATGCTTGGCACTTCAGGAAACTTTCCTGAAGTCCACTAATAATATCAACATGCGTGGATTTTATTGCTTTAGAAAAGACTGTGGTGACGATGGCGCAGTGTCTGGTGGTGTTTGTATATTAACATCCAATAATTTCCCCAGCACTGTCCATCCAATCAATACAACTCTACAGGCTGTAGCTGTAAGAATTCATACAACATGCTTAATTACAGTCTGTAGTTTGTATTTGCCACCACATGATGTCATCCGCCAAGAGGAACTCGATGCATTAGTGGATCAGCTGCCTACACCATTTTTGTTAGTAGGTGACTTTAACGGACATAATTCTCTGTGGGGAAGTGATGATACTAATTCTCGCGGTCGTCAGATAGAGCAATTTATTTCTAATAATTGCCTCTGTCTTATCAATACCGACGAGAAGACATATTTCCACCTACCCACAAGAACATTTCATTCTCTCGATCTCGCCATTTGTTCACCTTCACTTCTGCCATTGTTGAATTTAAGTGTAGGGAATGATCTGCATAATAGCGATCATTTCCCACTCGTCATCTCCCAGACTGGAGGTACTAGTGTAGGACAACGTCTACCTACGTACGTGTACAGTCGGGCAGATTGGACGTTATTTACACAATTGGCAGTTGTAAATAATAGAATGGTTACGATCGAGGATATTGATAATGCCGTACATAAAGTCACTGAAACACTTATATGTGCAGCTGATACTGCAATACCTAAGAGTTCTTCTAAACAAAAAAGGCGCTGCAAACCTTGGTGGAACAAGGAATGTGAACAAACATATAAAAATCAGAGGAAGTTATGGGGGTTATTTCGGAGATACCCCACGACGGAGAATCTTATTGCCTTTAAGAGAGCAAAAGCTTTAGCTCGCAGAGCTCGTCGTCGAAGTCAGAAGGAATCCTGGTCTCGCTATGTCTCCTCAATCACATCTTCGACATCCAGTAAGCAGTTATGGAGAAAAGTAAAAGCAGCCAATGGTATTTATAGAGAATTTGCAATTCCTATTTTAAAAACCGGAGCTGCTATATACTCTTCTCCTGCAGACATTGCTAACGTCTTTGGTGAAACATTTGCTAACGTCTCAAGCTCCGACAATTATAGTCCTTCGTTTTTAAGGACTAAAAGTCGAGCTGAGCAAATGCCAATTCGTTTCAACCATAGACAAGCTTTGCCTTATAACTGCGAATTTCGGATGTTGGAATTGAAAAGGGCATTACAGCAGGCCAATAATACCAGTTCAGGACCTGATGGAATTAGCTATGTTATGCTTCAACATTTAAGTCCAGACTCCCTATTGAACTTATTGCATTTGTTCAATAGGATCTGGACTGAAAATGCATTTCCATCAATTTGGAATGAAGCAACAGTAATTCCGGTCCTTAAACCTGGTAAGGATCCTTCAGACCCATCAAATTATCGACCAATAGCTCTGACGAGTTGCCTTTGTAAGACTCTCGAACGTATGGTCAACGCCCGTCTCGTACATGTCTTAGAAGAAAATAAATGTATACATGTAAATCAGAGTGGATTCCGTAAAGGAAGATCCACTCTTGATAACATTACACACTTGGAAACCCAAATCCGCAACGCTTTAGTGCGGAAAAACCATCTGGTTTCCATCTTCTTCGACATCGAGAAGGCATACGACCGTACGTGGCGATATGGTATTCTCCGTTCATTATATGATTTTGGCTTTAGGGGTAATCTCCCGATATTCCTAAAAAACTTTCTACGCTCCCGTACTTTTAAAATTCGTATTGGAACATTTACATCCAATACTTTTATTCAAGCCGAGGGTGTTCCCCAAGGCTCTATTTTAAGTGTCACAATTTTTAACCTTTACATTAGTCACATTCTTCATCTTCTTTCACCTTCAGTTTATGGCACGATGTATGTGGATGACCTGCAGATTTCTTGCCAAGGTTCAAATATGCGATTAATTGAGAGACAATTACAAACATCTGTAAATAAAATAGCTGCATGGTGTGCAGAGAATGGCTTTACACTATCTCCTAGCAAGAGCTGCTGTGTCCATTTCTGCAGGAAGACCAGCATTCACAATGATCCAGTTATCATACTGAACAACACACAAATACCTGTAGTCAACGAGATTAAATTTCTTGGTGTGATATTTGACCGAAAGTTGACCTTTCTTCCGCATGTTTTACATTTGCGGAAGAAGTGCGAGCGATCGCTTAATATCCTCAAGGTGCTATCTAATACATCTTGGGGTGCAGATCGCACGTCACTACTTCGGGTCTATCAATCAATCATTTTGTCTCGCATTGACTACGGATGTGTTGTGTATGGATCTGCTAGGTCTTCTGTTTTACGCAGATTGGATACTGTGCATCACTCTGCTTTGAGGATATGTTCCGGAGCATTCCGCACATCACCCGTCCAGAGTCTTTACGCCATTTGCCAACAATTGCCTTTAGACCTGAGACGGATGCAGCTGTCTCTCAATTACTACGCAAAGGTCATGTCTGACCGACAACATCCTTTACGTTCCTTGGCCATTTCTCCTGCATTAGAGAGACTATATGATGCTAGACCTTACAGCATCCAACCCTTTCTCACTCGAACTAAATATCAACTCAATTTGACAGACCTATATGATGTCCGTTTTATTAAAATGGACTTACAAATACATCCACCCTGGTATGATCCACAGATTAACATTATTAATCCATTTGCTCAGTTTCGAAAATCGGACACAACCTCTATAATTTTTCAACAGCTTTTCTATTCACATCGCTGTCAGTATGCATCGTACACGCCTGTATTCACAGATGGATCTAAAACTGCAGGACATGTTGGCTGTGGCATATTCTATGCTAATACTAGTTATGGTTACAGCCTCCATACGTCCTGCTCCATCTTTACAGCTGAAGCTACGGCTATTTATCAAGCCCTTCAGCTTGTGAATACAGGAAATTGTCATAAACTTTGCCTATATACTGACAGTTTGAGTGTATTAGAAGCGTTGAGAAATTCAAATTATTGTCATCCTGTTGTGTCCAAGATTTTCGGAGCATTGGATTCCCTTGCTGGCAAGGGTTATGACATCATTTTCTGTTGGATCCCAGGACATGTAGGTCTAGAGGGAAATGAAAAGGCGGATGCAGCCGCTAAAACTGCATCGTCCTCACTTCATTCTTCTGTCCCTCTTTTCGATGTGAGAAGGGTTGTTAAATTATTTGTTAAATCTCTCTGGCAGGAATCATGGAGTATGCAGGTCTCCAATAAATTACGTGCCATTTTCTCATACCTCATTCCATCATCAGTTTTACCGTTACGAAGTGCCGATGTTCGATTGACTCGCCTTCGTATCGGACACACACGTTTCACACATAGACATTTGTTTTTAAGTGAATTAAATCCATGGTGTGAAACGTGTGATGAACCATATACTGTTTCTCATATTTTAATTTCATGTCATTATTTTAACTATCATCGTTTACAGTTTTTTAAAAGTGATATTTTAACTATGTCTGATTTACTGGGGGATCCACCCCACAGAAATCTATTTGCATTTTTAAAAGCAATAGGTTTCTTACATTACATTTAACTTTTTTACATTTTAAAATATTTTATACACTTTGTAATTTTAATTATATTATATACATATATTTTTGTTTTTTAATACATTTTAATGTTGTTTGGGTTTTTTAAATAAGTAATAATAAGAAAATAACAAAAACAAAAAAAAAATAAATAAATAAAAAATAAAATTTTGTCTTGGCACAGCATGTCCTCTTTTGGACCTTGTGCCAGTAAACCCAACCAAACCAAACCTTGGTATATACTCCTGCCTTAAAAAGATTATATGATGCTCGACGATATAGCATCCAACCCTTTCTCAGTCGAACTAAATTTCAACTGTATTTAACAGACCTGCATGATGTCCGTTTTATTAAAACGGACTTACATTCACATCCACCCTGGTATGATCCACAGATTAACATTATTAATCCATTCGCTCAGTTTCGAAAATCGGACACAACCTCAACTATTTTTCAACAGCTTTTTCTATCACATCGCTGTCAGTATTCATCATACACGCCTGTATTCACGGATGGTTCCAAAACAGCAGGACATGTTGGCTGTGGCATATTCTATGCTAATGCCAGTTATGGTCACAGCCTTCATACGTCCTGCTCCATCTTTACAGCTGAAGCTACCGCTATTTTTCAAACTCTTCAGCTAGTGAATACAGAGCGATTTAATAAAATCTGCGTGTATACTGACAGTTTGAGTGTATTAGAAGCGTTGAGAAATTCTAATTATTGTCATCCTGTTGTGTCCAAGATTTTCGGAGCATTGGATTCCCTTGCTGGCAAGGGATATGACATCATTTTCTGTTGGGTCCCAGGTCATGTAGGTCTAGAGGGAAATGAAAAGGCAGATGCAGCTGCTAAAGCTGCATCGTTCGTACTTCATTCATCTGTCCCTCTTTTCGACGTGAGAAGGGTTGTAAAAAGATTTGTAAATTCTCTATGGCAGGAGTCCTGGAATATGCAGGTCGCAAACAAACTGCGTGCCATATTCCCATCTTTCATTCCATCATCAGTTTTACCGTTACGAAGAGCAGATGTCAGATTGACTCGCCTTCGTATCGGACACACACGTTTCACACACAGACATTTGTTTTTAAATGAACTAAATCCATTGTGTGAAACGTGTGATGTACAATATACTGTCTCTCATATTTTAATTTCATGTCCTCATTTTAACGTTTACCGTTTTAAATATTTTACAACTGACCTTTTAACTATGTATGATTTAGTGGGGGAATCACCCCACCGAAACCTTTTTGCCTTTTTAAGGGAAATTGGTTTCCTTGCTTTTATTTAAATTGTATTATTGTTCATTTTCATTTACTTATATTTTCCCAGATTTTAATGTAAATTTATACATCTATTTTTGTGTTTTAAACTTTTAATGTTAAGTTTGGGTTTTCTTAAAAACATATATTTTCTTTAAAGCTTATTTTTTGGTGCAGCTTGTCCTCTTTTGGACCTTGCGCCACAAAACCCAACCAACAACAACAACCCAGACTGGAGGTAGTAGTGTGCGACATCGCTTACCTACTTACGCGTACAGTCGGGCAGATTGGACTCTATTTCAACAATTGGCAGTTGTTGATGAAAGAATGGTTATGATCGAAGATATTGATGAAGCCGTTTATACTATCACTGAAACAATAATAAATGCAGCTGATTCTGCAATTCCAATATGTTCCTCTATACCACTCAGGCGTTGTAAACCATGGTGGAATAATGAATGTCAAAAAACTTTTAAAAGACAGAGGAGACTATGGGGGTTATTTCGGAGGTACCCCACAACGGAGAATTTAATCGCTTTCAAGAGAGCAAAAGCATTAGCTCGCAGAGCTCGTCGTCAAAGTCAGAAGGAATCTTGGTCTCGCTATCTTTCTTCTACATCTTCTACATCCAGTAAGCAGTTGTGGAAAAGAGTGAAGGCAGCCAATGGTATTTATAAGGAATTCTATATCCCTGTATTAAAAACCGGAGCTGCTGTACACTCTTCTCCTCAGGAAATCGCTAACGTCCTTGGTGAAACCTTTGCTAATGTCTCGAGCACTGACTCTTATAGTCCTACCTTTTTGAGGACTAAGAGCCGTGCTGAGCGAACCCCAATTCGTTTCAATCAGGGACAAGCATTACCATACAACTGCGAATTTCGGATGTCAGAATTAAAGAAAGCATTACAGCAGGCCAATAATACCAGCCCAGGACCTGATGGAATCAGCTATTCTATGCTTCAAAATTTAAGTCCAGATTCCCTGTTGAACTTATTACTTTTGTTCAATAGGATCTGGACTGAAAATAAATTTCCATCCCTTTGGAGAGAAGCAATAGTGATTCCTATCCTAAAGACTGGTAAAGATCCTTCTAATCCTTTGAATTATCGACCTATAGCTCTCACGAGCTGCTTATGTAAGACTCTCGAACGTATGGTCAATGCCCGCCTCGTATATGTCTTAGAGAAGAATAACAGTATTCATATCAATCAGAGTGGCTTCCGAAAAGGAAGATCCACTCTTGATAATATTACATACTTGGAAACGCAGATCCGCAACGCCTTTGTGCGGAGGAATCATCTCGTTTCCATTTTCTTTGACATAGAAAAGGCTTATGACCGTACGTGGCGTTATGGAATTCTCCGTAGGATATATGATTTTGGCTTCCGGGGTAATCTGCCAATATTTATTCAGAACTTTTTAAGCTCCCGTGTTTTTAAAATTCTTATTGGAAGCATTTTTTCCAATACTTTTACTCAACCTGAGGGCGTACCTCAGGGTTCAATTTTAAGTGTAACACTTTTTAATTTATTCATAACTAACATCCTCCATAACTTACCATCATCTATTAAAGGAACTTTGTTTGTTGACGACCTGCAAATATCATGTCAGGGGTCCAATATGCGATTAATTGAGAGACAATTACAAACTGCTGTAAATAAATTAGCTGCATGGTGTGCTGAGAATGGCCATACTCTCTCTCCTGGCAAGAGTACTTGTGTCCACTTTTGCAGGAAGACAAGCCTGCATAATGATCCAGTGATACACATCCATAATACACCAATACCTGTAGTCAATGAGGTAAAATTCCTGGGAGTGATTTTCGACAGAAAATTAACCTTTCTTCCGCATGTTTTACATTTGCGGAAGAGGTGTGAGCGATCGCTTAATATCCTCAAGGTGTTATCAAATACGTCACTGGGTGCAGATCGCTCGTCACTCCTTCGGGTTTATCAATCTCTGATATTATCCCGCATTGACTACGGATGTGTTGTGTATGGATCTGCAAGGTCTTCTGTCTTATGCAGATCGGACACCGTCCATCACTCTGCCTTGAGAATATGTTCAGGCGCATTTCGCACATCACCCGTCCAGAGTCTTTATGTAATATGTCATCAATTACCACTAGACCTGAGACGAATGCAGCTGTCTCTCAATTACTACGCTAAAGTTATGTCGACCCCTCATCATCCATTACACTCCATGATTCAAAATGCCTCTATTAAAAGATTATATGATGCTCGTCCATTGAGCATCCCACCTTTTCTCACACGAATAAACACATATTTATCTCTTACTGATCTACGTGATTTGCGGATTGAATCAACAAATTACTTTGCTCATCCGCCTTGGTTTCACCCGACATTCGATTTTAACTATTCCTTTGCTCAATACGGAAAATCTGACACAACACCTATTGTCTTTCAACAGCTATTTTCATCTCATCGCTGTCAGTATCATTTATACAAACCTGTATTCACGGATGGTTCCAAATCAGCAGGACATGTTGGCTGTGGCATTTTTATGAATAATACATCTTTTAGTTACAGCCTACATCCGTCCTGCTCCATCTTTACTGCTGAAGCAACAGCTATATACCACGCACTTCAGCAGGTGAATACAGAGGACTATCATAAATTTTGTATATACACTGACAGCATGAGTGTTTTGGAAGCTTTGAGAGGCAATAGTTTTAATTGTCATCCTGTTGTGTCTAGAATTTTCAGAGTACTGGAATCCCTTGCTGGCAAGGGTTACGAAATTTTATTTTGTTGGGTACCAAGTCACGTAGGTCTTTATGGAAATGAGAGAGCGGATGCAGCTGCAAAAGCTGCATCAGATCGAATTTTACCATCAGTTCCGCTCTCCGATACACCGCACAAAAAACAAATATAAGATTGAGGGTGGCGCCTATCTGTCAATGCGAAAGTTGAAGTTGGGTATTCGGTCTGGCTTTAATGCCGAGATCGTGGAGTACCAGCCTTGGGATCACGGGGTTAGTGCCTCGCCCTTGGTCAGTGGAAATACCGTCGATCGGTACTTGGTGGATATTAGTAGTTGCGCGGGGACGGCGTAACTGTTTCTGGCTGTGCTTTTAAGAAACGGCCCCGCAATGTCATGCGGTTAGGGGCTTGAACGGAAGAGGAACGAGAGACCCTCGAGAAATCCTCCCCAGTCTAATTTGACTACCTCGGTCGTCGGTTGGATTGAGGGACCGTGGAATGAGCCCCACGTTGGTCCGGTTCTTTTGGAAGTGAAAGTCTCATGGCATGGTGGAGTAGGGCGGACGACATTACAGGAAGCCTTGCGGGTTACCATTGACTGCAGCTTGGAAATGGTGGCGGAAACGTGTCGGGGACGGTTCGGGCGTGTACGCTGGAAGTTACCAAAAGTTGGTACCTGAGCTGAACAAGCTCAAACCTTTATCTCTTATATGCTGACAAATTGATTATTTTTAATATAAAGCGTCTATCATTAAGAGATTATTAATTACCATATATTTGAACAAAAACCTATTTGAAAATGAAAGGCAAAAAGTCAGACTTGGCTAAGACCAAGAGAAAGCGCTCTTTAGAGAGTGATCTGATGCGGGTGTGCCAAAAGCACAACCTGGGCGAAAGTCTTATTCAGGACTTAATAAACCTCATTAAAGGGGTTTGTGGGAAGGATACCCCCACGTTGGATCGGCCCGAGATGGTGTCCTCGGCCGTCCAAACTGATAACAAAAGTGCAGGAAAACAACCTGTAAAAGTACAAGTTAAGACCGGGGCAGCAAAGAAAGAAGCCCAAACTGTACAAAAGACTAAAGGCAGGGACCAGATCAGGTCCTATGCCAATGTAGTCAAGGGGAGACCCAGTGCACTACTGGTCTACCCAAAGGAGGACAACTTGACCTCCGACACCGTGCGAGACCTGCTTAAAGGTTTTATTGACCCTAGGAAACTAGGCGTCTCGGTACAAGGGCTTAAAACTCTCAATAACGGCGGCGTTGCCATCGAATGTAAACGGAGAGAGGATACGGAGATTCTTAAGGAGGAAATCTCTAAGAAACTGGCGGGTAGAGTGAGTGCTAGGGAACCAGCCAAGAGGTTACCCAGAGTATTGATCTACGACTTCCCGAACACAGACGGCGAGGTCGATATATTAGAGGGACTCAGATCCCAAAACAGCCTCCCTGATGGACACCTGAAGGTGGTGTTCAAACTCAAGGGCAAGGGGGAGGACAGACACTGGGTTTTGGAAACCGACGCAGTGATCTTTAAAGCACTACTCAACAAAGGCAAAGTCAGTATCGGATGGCAACGCCATAGGGTAAAAGAGTTTCTAGAACCTACCCGGTGCTTTAAGTGCTGCAGATTTGGACACCTGCAGTCAAAATGCCCGGAAACTAAGCAGACGTGCACGGTGTGCAGTGAAGAGCATTCTTTTAAAGACTGCCCGAAAAAGTCTGTAAAGTGCACCAACTGTAGCAGGGCAAACTTGAAGTTCAAGCTGAAGCTTGACACGGGACACAAAGCTGTGGATCCCCGCTGCCCGACCTACAGAAGAGAGTGTGAAAGACTTAAATCTCGAACGCACTATGGTTAACACAACCAACGCAAATAGCGAGTACGGTATCTTACAGGTAAACTTAGCGCGGTCTAGGGCAGCCACGCTTGAAGTGCTGAAGGAGTCAGAATTGGGTTCCCCTTTCCTCATCCAGAAATCTATTACAAGCACAATTGGGGAAGTGAGGAGTATTCGAAAGCTGCGTTCTGGAGACCTAATGGTGGAAGTTGCTTCTCAAGCACAAGCAACCCAGATAAATAAAATGAGCATGCTTGCTAACCTTGAGGTGTCCGTCTCTCCTCATAATAGTCTTAACTTTTCTCGAGGTGTTATTTCAGCCAGGGATTTGCTTAACACGCCAACAGATGAGATTCTAGAAAATCTAAAAGATCAAAAAGTCTGCGCTGTTTAACGCATTACTGTCAGACGTGATGGTAAAGTGATAAATACCAAACACCTCACTCTGACGTTTGCGACACCAGACTTACCGCAGCATATTAAAGCTGCGTATATGAATCTCTCCGTTAGGCTATTTATACCAAATCCTTTACGCTGCTTCAATTGCCAACGATTTGGACACTCTAAAATAGCTTGTAGGGGTAAACTGACTTGCGCTCGCTGCGCTGCAGTTGACCATGAAAGTTCTTCTTGCACCGCAAAAGAAAAATGTGTCAACTGCAAAGGTGATCACCCCTCCTATGCTAGAAGTTGTCCTATCTGGCAATTGGAAAAAGAAATTATTACCACGAAGGTTAAGACCAACTGTTCATATCCCGAGGCGAGACGTTCTGTTACATCTCGTATACCTCAAGCAGGAACAAGTTATGCCAAAATCGCTGCCAAGGTCACAAGAACAGCAAGTACTCAAACTGAAGACTTTTCGCTTCCCCTTATTAAATAACCCCCTACATCTATACAAAAGCCAAAATCAACCTCCGTATCCATCGTTCGGAAAAAAGCTCCTATGGCTAAATCAAAAGCCATGAAGGCTCTGAAATTAAAATCTGCAAAAGAGGGCCCTTCTAGACCCTCAATATCCACCCGTAGAGCCATGTCACTGGAGTCTGATGCTGTCTCCTTACATCCTTCGGACGAGGATATATCGTTCGATGAATGGACGGAAGACATGCCCTCCAGCTCCAGGAAAGGAGCTTTTCAATTTAAAACATAGTCTCCTTTGTTTCATGGAACTGCCATGGTTTACGTTCTCATATTGATGACATCAAATCTATAACATCACTTTATAGACCCGCATGTATAGCACTTCTGGAGACTTTCCTGAAGTCTATAAATAATGTCTCCATGCGGGGATATAAATGTTTTAGAAAAGATTGTGGTGATGATGGTTCAGTGTCTGGAGGTATTTGCATTTTAACATCAAATGATTTCCCCAGCACTGTCCATCCAATTAATACTACTCTACAGGCTGTAGTTTGTATTTGCCACCACATGATGTCATCCGCCAAGAGGAACTGAATGCATTGATTGATCAGCTGCCAACACCATTTATATTACTCGGTGATTTTAACGGCCATAATTCTCTGTGGGGAAGTGATGATACTAATTCTCGCGGTCGTCAGATAGAGCAATTTATTTCTGATAATTGCCTCTATCTGATGAATACCGACGAGAAAACATATTTCCACACACCCACAAGGACATTTCATTCTCTCGATCTGGCCATTTGTTCTCCTTCACTTCTGCCATTGTTGAATTTAACAGTAGGAAATGATCTGCATAACAGCGATCATTTCCTACTCGTTATCTCCCAGACTGGAGGTAGTAGTGTGCGACATCGCCTACCTACTTACGCGTACAGTCGGGAAGATTGGACTCTATTTCAACAATTGGCAGCTGTTGATGAAAGAATGGTTATAATCGAAGATATTGATGAAGCCGTTTATACTATCACTAAAACAATAATAAATGCAGCTGATTCTGCAATTCCAAAATGTTCCTCTATACCACACAGGCGTTGTAAACCATGGTGAAGGCTTATGACCGTACGTGGCGTTATGGAATTCTCCGTAGGATTTATGATTTTGGCTTTCGGGGTAATCTGCCTATGTTCATTCAGAACTTTTTAAGTTCCCGTGTTTTTAAAATTCGTATTGGAAGCATTTTTTCCAATACTTTTACTCAACCTGAGGGCGTACCTCAGGGTTCAATTTTAAGTGTAACACTTTTTAATTTATTCATAACTAACATCCTCCATAACTTACCATCATCTATTAAAGGAACTTTGTTTGTTGACAACCTGCAAATAGACGACATTAGTTGTGACGTCACACAGCACTAAGTGTTTCTAAACAATGGTTGCTAAGGTTGCCATAACATGGGAATTCCCATAGCCAATTTAGTTGTTCCCTGTATTTTATATTTTCTTGTGGAAATGAAAAAAACAACGAAAAAACTACTTAATGAGAAATATTTGAATTCTTAAAATAACTTTTAAAAAAAAAGTTTTAGGGATTTCGTCATAAAATTAAGAAAAACCCACCGAAACGATAAGCATTACTGTTGCTAAGGCCTTATAAACAACCTGGTTGCTATGTGTGTGTGTGTTTGTTTACATTTCTGAAACAAACGTTACCGAATGTTGTAAAATGGTTATGTGTTTTGTTCCCGATTGTAAGCATTATAATGAAAGAGATAAATGTAAATTTGTAAGATTTCCGAAGGATGAAAAATCACGAAAATTATGGATTAAAAATATCAGGTAATTATTAATTTATTAATCTTAAGACTTTGATATGCACGCGATACACGTTATCACGTGTAATTTGTCCATAGTTTATTCATAATTTAAACATTGGATTAATAACGAAAATATATGAATTTCTTGTTAATTTTTTTTATAAAAATACATAACTTGGTAATATACTTTATATTTTGAATTTTTTAACACGTTTTTTTTTTTGCATGAACTGAAATTGTTTGTAATGAAGATGATATAAATTATGTACATTTTTTTTTGCTTACAGCAATTAATATGACTGAGACCTTAAACCAAAAATGTTAAAATATTTTGAGATTGTCTAAAGTTACATTATATTGTTTCTCTTGATGTGCAGCAAGTGTAAAAAAATAATATAATAAGATTATTAATGTATACTGAATTTGTATGAACAAATTATATAATCATGTTCATTACAGATAATGATTAAAATTGTTCCTTTTACTAAGAACTGGCTAATTTTTTTTAAAAAAATATACAATAAATGTATTTGTTCTGTTAATGATATCAATATCTCTAAAGATATACCAATATTTTTGTATCTGCATTTAGATACCTATTTCTTCCATACTTTGGTTGAAAGAGAACATTAATTTCACAGGATAATCCATATGTACCTGAATATCAATATGTACATAGAGATATACTAATCTTTATTTTTCCTAATTAATTAAGTTATATATTGATAAATGCTGCTCACAGATATATTTGTTGTAACGATGAAGTTATTTATACTACAAATAAAATTTTTGTACATTAGAAGGCAAGACAAGGAGCCAACAGCTTATTCTTTGATTTGCTTGTGTCATTTTAAAGATGGATTAAAAGTAAATGGACCATCAATTTTCCCAAGGAATGAAAAAAAAATCTTGATGTTTGAATCACCAGAAAAAAAACAAAGGCAAAGGTAAAATGTTCCTACATATCTTAGAGTAAAATTCTTAAATAATTGTATTTTTTCATAAGCACTAATGCAAATAGATATAAAATTAAATTTTACTTTTATATCTTATTTTTATATATTTATTTTTTATATATATTATATTTTTATATATTAATTTATTGTATATTTATTTAGTGAAATTATAAGTACAGGAGAAGGTTATAGTTCTACACCTGTTCCACCCATTAAAAATCTTGAAGTGTATGTTTTAGAAAAAACAATTGAAAATTTAAAAATTGAAATAGAAAAGTTAAAAAAGCAACCATTTGGATTTCACTCTATAAAAGAAAAAAATAATTTAATTTTGTATTACACTGGTATACCAAATGAAATATTATTTAACTGGATATTGTTTTTGTGTACAAGACAGAAATTTAAATATTATAATGGATGGACTGTTGAAGTTATAGGAAAAGAAGATCAGTTATTGTTAACCTTGATGAAACTGAAACTAAATTTAGATCATAGAGACTTAAGTGTTCGCTTCTGTATTAGTGAAGCTACTGTTACAAATATCATTTTTACATGGATACTTCTTCTACATGAAATGATTTATATAAAACTAATGAAAGATGTACCTTCACGAGCAAAAAATAAAATTTGTTTACCTGCATGTTTTTCAAATTTTGAAAACTGTCGCATGATAATTGACTGTACGGAAATTTATACTGTGATGCCAAATAAACTAGAACATCAACGTTTATTTTACAGTGCATATAAACACAGACACACCATGAAAGGACTGATTGGAGTAGCACCTAATGGAGTTATAACTTATTGCAGTGATTTTTTCCCTGGTTCGACATCCGACAAAGAAGTTTTTAAGCATTCTAATGTATCACTCATTTTTAAACCAGGAGATTTAGTGTTGGCTGATAAAGGGTTTTTGATAACAGACTTAGTGCCCCAGGGTGTAGCTGTTAATGTGCCACCATTCCTCTACTCAGCTCAATTTACTCCGAATGAAGTTCAAGACACAACTAATGTTGCTAGAGCAAGAATTCATGTTGAAAGAGCCATACGTCGAATTAAAATATACAAAATAACTAGATTGATGCCGAAGTCACTGTTCCCACTTGCATCAAAAATTTTACAAGTTTGTGCAGCTCTGACAAACTTTCAACCTCCTCTAATTAAGGAAGTTCAACATCTTTATTGTGAACAAGACAATTAAAATAAATTATACTCAAGATATATGTTTGCAACATTGATCTTAAGTATAAAAGTTTTAAGATGAAAACTAACTTTAAAATTTTAATTTCAGAAATAAAAAATATTTTTGTAATGAATAATTTATTATATATATAAATGTTTAATCTATTTTAAGATAATGTTTTGGTAAATTTTTGGTTTCTATGAACTATTTAATTTCAAAAAAATTACTGGTAAAATTCTAAATACAAATATAATTTGTTTTCAGTCTATGGTGTAGTATAGCTATTGGCGAAGTCTCGACCTTACAGAGGCAATGCATCAATAAGATTACCTCTTGGGTGATGTGGAAATATCTCAATGTTCATTACCATTTCTGTCATGATTATTTTAATTAAATATAAATGCTTCTATGTAGGTCTGTGGAGATTGGTAAATTCATAGTAAAAGTTAAATTTTAATTATAAATGCAAAACCAAAATGGCCTATTATGACATTTCTTCAAAGCCTGGTGATATTCCACATTTGATGGCTGTAAATTATATTAAAAGCTATTTATGTGGTATGTTTCTAGGAAAATTAATGTGAAATATGTGGTTTTTCTATAATTACTAAAATTATACATTTTTCTGTTATCTGGACAAATTAAATATTTATCTTGAATTATTACTATTTTATCTTAAAATTTACTGGCTTCTATTGTTTCATATTATACTTAGAATAATTTTGAGAACAAGTTTTTAAATAATGTACATTGTAAGAATATTTTTGATTTTGAAATGCTCAAAAATATTTTAACTAGTGTTACACATTCAAGATTAAACTTAATAATAGTATATTTAAATGAGAATAATTTTTTTGCAGTTTCCATCAAGAACAGCTGGTTTCACATGTATATATACCCATTTGTATAAGAAATAGATATCACAAAAATTAAAGAATGTCTCAAAGAATACAAGCATTGATATTTTCCGAATAAATATATTCAATGTTTATATCAAGAAGTCACTTAAAACTTTTCTGTTTGTAAAACTTTATAACTTTGTAAACGCATAATTTTTTTTTTTTAATTTAAGAAATATGTGCAAAATCTTTTATGCTTTTGCAAAATTATTGTTAATGAAAAGAGTGTGAGAAAAGAATGAATTGACATTGAACAAATGATCTATTTAAAGAAATCAATAATAGCCATAAAAACATTTAGTTTGAAGAAATTTATTACTAAAAATATTTTTCAAGAAATGTCAACCATTTTTCAAAATAAAAATTTTCGATAACTCTAAGATAATTCCAGTTAGGATCTTTTTCTACAGTATAAACAACAATGTCTTTTAAAGACCATATCACCAAGTGGCAAATGGGAATATTTAGAATAGCCATTTGTCCTTGAACTTGGTGATAATAATCGTGATTTTTATTGATATTATAGTGTCCTTTTTCATCTATAAAAATGACATAATTTGTTTCATTTTTCAAACATTCAGAGAGAACTGAATTTCTAAATTTGAAAGGGCATTTAACTTCAACAATGGCTGTAGTTCCATCATCATTAACTATTAGCCCATCAGGAGTGGCTCCTAATAAACCTGATGGATGCAACTACAGCCCAGTAGATTCTATTGTTTTATTAAAAGCCATTTTAAATTCAGAAATTGCAGTTCTCTCTTGCTGTTTGCCCCACTGTATTTGGCGAACTTTACCTAAATAATCTCCACCGTACAACTTCTTAAACAAAGAAGGAGGTTTGTTTGTTTGTTTGAGTTGGGTTTTATGGCACAAGGTCCAGTAAAGGACAAGCTGCGCCAAGAAATTAAATTTTAATATAAAACTTTAATATGAAAACCCAGACTCAACATTAAAAGATTAAAAAACAAAAATAAGTGTATATATATTTTTAAAATCTAAATTAAGTAAAATGAAAATAATAATCAATCTTATAAAATTAAAGTAGTAAAATTTAAATAAAATTAAGAAACCCAATCGCCTTTAAAAAAGCAAAAAGGTTTCTGTGGGGAGGCTCCCCCAATAAATCAGACATAGTTAAAATATCAGTTTTAAAACATTGTAAACGTTGATGGTTAAAATAATGACATGAAATTAAAATATGATAAATTGTGTATGGTTCATCACACGTTTCACACCATGGATTTAATTCATTTAGAAATAGATGTCTGTGTGTGAAACGTGTGTGTCCGATACGAAGGCGAGTTAATCGAACATCGGCACTTCGTAACGGTAAAATTGGTAATGTGATGAGGTATGGGAAAATGTTATGTAGTTTGTTGCCGACCTGCATGCTCCATGACTCCTGGCAAAGAGAATATATGAATCTCTTAACACCCTTTTTCACATGAGAGAGCGGAACAGATGGTGAAATTCGACCTGATGCGGTCCTTGCAGCCGCATCCGCTCTCTCATTTCCATCAAGACCTACGTGACTTGGTACCCAACAAAATAAAATTTTAAAACCCTTGCCAGCAAGGGATTCCAATACTCTGAAAATTCTTGACACAACAGGATGACAATTAAAACTATTGCCTCTCAAAGCTTCCAAAACACTCATGCTGTCAGTATATATACAAAATTGTCGATAGTCATCTGTATTCACCTGCTGATTGGTTGGTTGGGTTTTGTGGCGCAAGGTCCAAAGAGGACAAGCTGCGCCAAAAATTAAATATTAAAGAAAATTGGCAAATTATTGACAAAACCCAAACTCAACTTTAAAAATTTAAAACACAAAAATGAATGTATATATTTATTTTAAAATCCAAAAAACATAAGAATATGAAAACAAAATAAAATTCATAAAATTCAAATAAAATTAAGAAAACCAATTTCCCTAAGAAAGGAAAAAAGGTTTCTGTGGGGTGGCTCCCCCACCAAATCATACATAGTTAAAATATCTGAATCAAAAAATTTAAAACGGTAAAAGTTAAAATAGGGACATATTATTAAAATATGATGAACAGTGTATGGTACATCACACGTTTCACACCATGGATTTAGTTCATTTAAAAACAAATGTCTGTGTGTGAAACGTGTGTGTCCGATACG
Source organism: Latrodectus geometricus (assembly GCA_026290005.1). Classification (NCBI taxonomy): domain Eukaryota; kingdom Metazoa; phylum Arthropoda; class Arachnida; order Araneae; family Theridiidae; genus Latrodectus; species Latrodectus geometricus. The sequence goes on from JAPDSC010046354.1 coordinate 18,612, forward strand.
AAGGCGAGTCAATCTGACATCAGCACTTCGTAAAGGTAAAACTGATGATGGAATGAGACATGGAAAAATGGCACGTAATTTATTGGAGACCTGCATACTCCATGACTCCTGCCAGAGAGATTTAACAAATGTTTTAACAACCCTTCTCACGTCGAGAAGAGGGACAGATGAATGTAATATAGGCGATGCAGCTTTAGCAGCTGCATCTGCCATTTAATTTCCCTCTAGACCTACATGTCCTGGGATCCAACAGAAAATGATGTCATAACCCTTGCCAGCAAGGGAATCCAATGCTCCGAAAATCTGGGACACAACTGGATGATAATTGTTATAGTTTTTCAACGCTTCTAGAACACTCAAACTGTCAGTATATATACAGATTTTATAAAATTGCTCTGTATTCACTAGCTGAAGGGCTTGATGAATAGCCGTAGCTTCAGCGGTAAAGACGGAGCAGGACGAATGGAGGCTGTAACCATAACTGGTATCAGCATAAAATATGCCACAGCCAACATGTCCTGCAGTTTTTGAACCATCCGTGAATACAGGCATGTATGATGAATACTGACAGCGATGATATAGATATAGCTGTTGAAAAACTGTTGAAGTTGTGTCCGATTTTGTAAATTGAGCAAATGGATTAATAATAGTTATCTGTGGATCATACCAAGGTGGATGGGATTGTAAGTCCGTTTTAATAAAACGGACATCATGTAAGTCTGTCAAATAGAGTTGCTCTTTAGTTCGAGTGAGAAAGGGTTGGATGCTGTAGGGTCGAGCATCATACAGTCTCTCTAATGCAGGAGAAATGGCCAAGGAACGTATAGGATGTTGTCGGTCAGACATGACCTTTGCGTAATAATTGAGAGACAGCTGCATCCGTCTCAGGTCTAAAGGCAATTGACGACAGATGGTATAAAGACTCTGGACGGGTGATGTGCGGAATGCATCTGAACATATCCTCAAAGCAGAGTGATGCACAGTATCCAGTCTGCGTAAAACGGAAGACGTTGCAGATCCATAGACAACACTTCCGTAGTCAATACGAGACAAAATGAGTGCTTGGTAGACCCGAAGGAGTGACAAGCGATCAGCACCCCAAGATGTATTTGACAACACCTTGAGGATATTAAGCGATCGCTCGCACTTCTTCCGCAAATGTAAAACGTGCGGAAGAAAGGTCAACTTTTGGTCAAATATCACACCAAGAAATTTAATCTCGTTGACTACAGGTATTTGTGTGTTGTTGAGTATGATAATTGGATCATTATGAATGCTGGTCTTCCTGCAGAAATGGACACAGCAGCTCTTGCTAGGAGATAGTGTAAAGCCATTCTCTGCACACCATGCAGCTATTTTATTTACAGATGTTTGTAATTGTCTCTCAATCAGACGCATGTTCGAACCTTGGCAAGATATTTGCAGGTCATCTACATACATTGTGCAATATACAGAAGGTGATAAAAGATGAAGAATATGACTGAAGAATAAATTAAAAATTGTTGGACTTAAAATAGAGCCTTGGGGAACACCCTCGGCTTGAATAAAAGTATTGGACAAAAGGTGTCCAATACGAACTTTAAAAACTCGGGAGCGTAAGAAATTCTGAAGGAATATTGGAAGATTACCCCGTATGCCAAAATCATATAATGAACGGAGAATACCATATCGCCACGTACGGTCGTATGCCTTCTCGATGTCGAAGAAGATGGAAACCAGATGGTTTCTCCGCACTAAAGCGTTGCGGATTTGGGTTTCCAAGTGTGTAATGTTATCAAGAGTGGATCTTCCTTTACGGAATCCACTCTGATTTACATGTATACATTTATTTTCTTCTAAGACATGTACGAGACGGGCGTTGACCATACGTTCGAGAGTCTTACAAAGGCAACTCGTCAGAGCTATTGGTCGATAATTTGATGGGTCTGAAGGATCCTTACCAGGTTTAAGGACCGGAATTACTGTTGCTTCATTCCAAATTGATGGAAATGCATTTTCAGTCCAGATCCTATTGAACAAATGCAATAAGTTCAAAAGGGAGTCTGGACTTAAATGTTGAAGCATAAGATAGCTAATTCCATCAGGTCCTGGACTGGTATTATTGGCCTGCTGTAATGCCCTTTTCAATTCCAACAACCGAAATTCGCAGTTATAAGGCAAAGCTTGTCTATGGTTGAAACGAAATAGCATTTGCTCAGCTCGACTTTTAGTCCTTAAAAACGAAGGACTATAGTTGTCGGAGCTTGAGACGTTAGCAAATGTTTCACCAAAGACGTTAGCAATGTCTGCAGGAGAAGAGTATATAGCAGCTCCGGTTTTTAAAATAGGAATTGCAAATTCTCTATAAATACCATTGGCTGCTTTTACTTTTCTCCATAACTGCTTACTGGATGTCGAAGATGTGATTGAGGAGACATAGCGAGACCAGGATTCCTTCTGACTTCGACGACGAGCTCTGCGAGCTAAAGCTTTTGCTCTCTTAAAGGCAATAAGATTCTCCGTCGTGGGGTATCTCCGAAATAACCCCCATAACTTCCTCTGATTTTTATATGTTTGTTCACATTCCTTGTTCCACCAAGGTTTGCAGCGCCTTTTTTGTTTAGAAGAACTCTTAGGTATTGCAGTATCAGCTGCACATATAAGTGTTTCAGTGACTTAATGTACGGCATTATCAATATCCTCGATCGTAACCATTCTATTATTTACAACTGCCAATTGTGTAAATAACGTCCAATCTGCCCGACTGTACACGTACGTAGGTAGACGTTGTCCTACACTAGTACCTCCAGTCTGGGAGATGACGAGTGGGAAATGATCGCTATTATGCAGATCATTCCCTACACTTAAATTCAACAATGGCAGAAGTGAAGGTGAACAAATGGCGAGATTGAGAGAATGAAATGTTCTTGTGGGTAGGTGGAAATATGTCTTCTCGTCGGTATTGATCAGACAGAGGCAATTATTAGAAATAAATTGCTCTATCTGACGACCGCGAGAATTAGTATCATCACTTCCCCACAGAGAATTATGTCCGTTAAAGTCACCTACTAACAAAAATGGTGTAGGCAGCTGATCCACTAATGCATCGAGTTCCTCTTGGCGGATGACATCATGTGGTGGCAAATACAAACTACAGACTGTAATTAAGCATGTTGTATGAATTCTTACAGCTACAGCCTGTAGAGTTGTATTGATTGGATGGACAGTGCTGGGGAAATTATTGGATGTTAATATACAAACACCACCAGACACTGCGCCATCGTCACCACAGTCTTTTCTAAAGCAATAAAATCCACGCATGTTGATATTATTAGTGGACTTCAGGAAAGTTTCCTGAAGTGCCAAACATGCGGGATTATATTTTGTTATTAGAGACTTGATGTCATCATGATGTGAACGCAAACCATGGCAGTTCCAAGAAACAAAGGAAGTTATTTTTTAAATTGTAGAGCTCCTTTTCCGGAGCTGGGAGGCGGGTCATCTATCGGCTCCTCGAACGATACATCATCGTCCGAGGGATATAAGGACACCGCGTCAGTCTCCAAGCAGGAGAAAGCGTTTTGGGTGGAAATTAGTCGTCGTTTTGGTTCTTTTGAAATTTTTAATTTAAGAGCTTTCTCCGCTTTTGATTTGGCAAAAGGAGCCTTTTTTGAGAATGTCTGAGATTTTTTGAATTTCGGCTTTTCAGATATTTGGGGTAACCTTATTGGGGAAACAGAAAACGATTCAGTTTGTGTGCTGCTCGATTTGGTGACTTTTCTGGCAGCTGTGGCATAACTGACTCCAGGTTGAGGAGTACGGGAAGTGACTTGTTTTCTCGCCTCAGGATAGGAACATTTCTGTTGAACCTTAACTGTGGTGATCTCCTTTTCAAGCAAATACTGAGGACAGTTTCGAGAATAGGAGGGATGGTCACCTTTACAGTTGACACAAACCTCCTTCGCATTGCAGTCCGAGCTATCGTGGCCAACTGCTGCGCAGCGAGCGCAAGTCAGTTTGCCTCTGCAAGCGTTTCTCGAATGTCCAAAGCGCTGACATTGGAAAAACCGCAAGGGATTCGGGATGTATGGCCTGACGGGTAAATTCATATACGCAGCTTTTACATACTGCGGAAGGTCTGGGGTCGCAAAAGTCAGAATCAGGTGCTTGGTATCAATAATGCTACCGTCCCGTCTGACTGTGATGCGTTTAACGCCACAGACCTTCTGATCTTGTAAATTTTCGAGAATTTCTTCCGTCGGCGTGTAAATCAAATCCCTTGCTGAGACAACACCACAAGAAAAGTTAAGGTTGCCGTGAGGTGAGACTGTCACTTCATAGTTAGCCAAGGTTTTCATGCTTGCCAGAATGGCTGCTTGAGAGTCTGTTGCAGCCTCTACAAGCAAGTCACCCGAGCGCATCTTCTGAACCTTCTTGACTTCCCCAACTATACCCGATATTCCCTTTGAAATTAGGAAGGGGGACACTGTAGTGAAGTTTCTTCCTTCCTCTTTATTACAAAAAATTTTGGTCTTTGTGAATCCAGTTGTTGCTCCCGCGGGAGAAATGAAAAGTTTTTGTTTTCCATTTATATTAATTTAAAATTTCGGGACCTGACCGCACCACCCACCACCGAGTCCAACAAGGGGGTGCAGACCAGCTGCACCAGTGCTAGCCAGATCCTATACGCTCACAGTACATCCCTGTGATGGCCTCCACCCTTAACGAGTCATCCAGCAGATGTACCGATCGCTTGATCCATAAAGCCGATTGATGTGCTGAGGACCAAAACACACCTCCCGTTTACCTGAAGCAGAGGCCAAAGTAATGTGTTGGTCTCTGGGGGCCTCAATTACCAGGACCCTCCTTTCCAGGGACACGGGTCTCCACGCACGGCAAACACGTGGGTGATTTAGTCCCCAAGAGTAGCTAATAGCAACAGAGCGGCGACAGCTGCTCAAGGGGAGCCCTCAACCTCGTGAGAGGCAACCACAATGAGGGAGAAAAGGAAGAAAAAGCAGTAGGGAAGAGAAGAGAAGAAATAAAAGAAGAGGACAGATCACTGGGGTACCTCGGGATTGTGACACCCGTGTTTACTTAAAGAAAGTAAACCCCCTGAGGGGAAAATGACTTAGCTGATCAACTCCCAGCTCCATTTTTATTGTTGGGCGATTTTAACGGCCATAGTCCTTTGTGGGGTAATGATGATACGAATTCTCGCGGTCGTCAGATTGAGCAGTTCATATCTGATAACTCTCTCTGTCTGCTAAATACCGACGAGAAGACTTATTTCCACGAACCTACACGGACATTTCACTCTCTTGACTTAGCTATTTGTTCTCCGTCACTTCTGCCGTTGCTGAATTTCACTGTTGGAAATGACCTTTGCAACAGCGATCATTTCCCTCTTATCGTGACTCAGACTGGAAGTAATAATGTGTCCTATAGGCCACCTAATTATGCGTACAGTCGAGCCGATTGGGAACTCTTCACGCAATTGGCTACGATTACGGAAACAAGAGTTACGAGAGAAGTGATTGATGATGCCGTTAAATATGTCGCTGACACAATAATCAAAGCTGCGGATATAGCTATCCCAAAAAGTTCTTCTACTCCACACAAACATCTAAAACCCTGGTGGAATGAAGAGTGCCGACTATATTACAAGAAACAAAGGAAGCAATGGAATATTTTCCGAATATACCCTTCTACGGAGAACCTTATTGCTTTTAAAAAGGCTAAAGCTCAAGCTCGTAGAGTAAGACGCCAGAGTCAAAGAGAATCTTGGATTTGTTACGTGTCTTCAATTACATCATCGACATCCAGCAAACAATTGTGGAGGAAAGTAAAAGCAGCCAACGGTATTTATCAGGATTGTTCCATTCCTGTTTTAAAAACTGGAGCTGCTGTGCATTCCTCAACGGTAGACATTGCCAATGTCATCGGAGAAACCTTTGCTAGTGTGTCCAGCTCTGATTCCTATAGTCCCGCTTTTCAAAGATCTAAAAGAATAGCTGAGCGGACTCCTCTACGTTTCACTGATCGCAGTAATCTACCGTACAATTGTGCTTTTGGAATGTCAGAATTGAAGACTGCCTT
>JAPDSC010046359.1:0-17473 GCA_026290005.1 Latrodectus geometricus
ACACCAATTGTAATTTTTTTTTATTTATTTACCTTAAGATTTTATTAATTAATTTATTTTTATTCAATTCTAATTATTTAGCTTAAAATATTTTATTATTTTACTTCTATTAACCATAGAGCACTTAAACATATGCCGTTTTTTTGACAATATTAAAATTACATAATACTTAGATAACATATTTTTATCTCAAATATAAAAGCCCATCTGTGACTGGAACAGAGCTTGTTTTTTAAGATACCGTAATTTAGTTCAGAATTATTTGTATAAGCGATTAAGATGAACAGAGAAACATATAAACAACAGGGAGTTCTATATTTCGATCTGAAACAGTTAAAATATTAATTCAAGTTTGAGAAGAGAAGGAGAAAGCAGCTTTTTTTATGTACTGGAAATAGCTCTTTAATCTCAACACTCATGGAAACCCAATTCGGGCCTCTTCTTTCGCCATTTCTCCCTTCTACCAAGAGATATGGTGTTCTCTACTTCCTCATACTTACACCTCAATGATTTCGCAAACAGAATCTGTCTATGCGTGGAAATGTATAGAATAGATTTTGTTTGCGAAATCATTAAGTAAAAATTAATTAATGATTTCGCAAAATTAGAATGAAATGAAAACATTATTTGAATGAAAACAAAATTAGATTCGCTTAAAATTTTGATGCCACTTTATTTTATTTATTATTTATTTATTTGATTTGATGAAGTTTCTCATAAACTACTATATATACTTACAAATTTCTATAAACTACTATAGGATTAACTATATTTTCAGTTTATTATCATCATTTTGATATCATATTATAAAGATATTTGTCAATCTGCCTTAAAATTGTAACATTTATTTTATGACTGGATTTTTTTTTTCTTTTTGTACTTACAATAATTCATGTTTAGAATCAATATTTTTTTAGTTAAATCTCAGTACCCAATGCGATAAAAATATCCATCAAATTTTATTTATTTTAATTTCTCGTAAATGCTTATAAATTTTTCTAGATCTTTTGCAAACCATTCTAAATATTGATATATAATATTATTAACATTATAAATAAATTATAAATAAAATAAATTAAGCAACAAGATAATATATACTCACATTTCTTTGATGATAAATAACTCTTCATTGCTTAGGAAGGAAATAAGCCTAAGTGTAGAGAAAAAAAATTGAGTATTTGAGTAAAAATCTTAATAAATTCCAGTATTTATATACCTCGTTTTACTTTGAAAATATTATTTTCTGAGTATTATGATACTAGTCTGAATTTTTTTCACGAAAATATGGTCACATATTTTTCTACGAAATATATTCTGATATATATTTTCCATTGCAAAATTTATCATTTTTAATTTCTGTACTTCCTAAATCTCTTTACATTCTTACAAAACTTAATTTACGATCTTCACTTTCTAATATTTTTATTAATCTCATCATAAATTATAAAAACTTCAAAAGGATATTTATTCAATCATTTAATCCTCTATATGGGGTTGTTAATGTGTCTTCCCTCCCTCCCCAGGAAAAATTAAAGGTTTTTTATTTTTATTTATCTTTATTTTCTAAGATTATGTACATCCGTATTGTATATAAGTAATTATATAAAGATTATCTGGCTGATGATTGATGAATATTTACATTTTTGATATCTTTATATATACATTTCAAGGAGAATTTCATAATTTATGGATTTGTTCATAAATATACTAAAAGTTTGGGTCGAATCATAAAATTGCATATCTAGTGATAAGATCTTTTTAAAATCCCAGTAAGTCTGAAATTTTGAATTTCTTTCTTAATTTCCATATTATACCAGAGTAAGTAATAGGACATATTTAAATAGAGCATATAATTCTCCTTAACAGTGTTTTATTAGTTGGCTAACCACAAACTTAACAATATACCTTTTAAAATATCACCTTTAAAGTGAAGAATCTAATTAACAAATTTTTCTATCAAAAAAAGCTAGATGGTTAATAAATGAAATTTTTTACAGACATTCATTTTTAAAACACAAACTGTGAAGCAGTAAAATAACGATAAATATTTCGATCTGTTCTTTTACAATCTGCTTCAACCAAAAATTTTTAAATATTTAATAGACAGTCGGTTAGTCCTATCACCTCAAATTGTGTAAATATAGATTCATCTTTATATGAAAGTTTTAAACCTCAAATAAATCTCGATTATGAAAACAGTTTCAACAGTTCCATTAATATTGATTAAAAAAGAATGCTTATTGCTGTTTACAGGTACATAGGCATGCATGATTAATTTTATAAATATGAAAAAAAAAATCAAAAATAATTTAACAAGATTTTTATTAAACAGAATATGGTGTTTGATATTCATAAAGATTTTTAGAAAAAGTAGAATTTAAAGATATTCATAATAGAATATTTTTTGTATGAAACTAATCATTCTGAGTTTGAGAAAAATGATATTAAACACAAAGCATAATTACCCTTATAGAGAGTATAGTAGCATGAGACCATTGAACAGATAAAACAGCTTGAACTACACATCCATTAAACAAAATAAATGCAGCCGAACAATCTTTCTGCGTTCTATAACAATTGAAGTAATTGTCAGTTAAATATGAGCACAAGATTATATATATATCTGTATTAATGATTAATATTATCTGAGTTTTTATTCAACTTACGTTTATTAAACTCGAAAAAAATAGTAAGAGGAAAGTATAAGTCTTGCATGTTCAATGATAAAATAATAGGAATAAACTTAAATAAATTTAAAAAAAAAACAACTTTATGCAAAAAAAGCTTTTAACGGAATCAAAATTCAAATTAAATATTTACATTAATAGTCAAGCTGGAACTTCAAAAAATAGATATCTGAAATAATTATTTAATGTTTCTGTGTTGTGGAATAATACATTGTTATTCGGTGCTTTTTTTCTCTCACGACAATTTGCTTACCTTGGTTTGTTTAATTCCACATATATTGAGTCTGTATTTACTTTTTTATATGGATACGCTGCGTGATATCATGATTTATATTTTCATACTGCTTTGTTTACGAGCGGTAGAATGGCGTTAAAACTTTTGCCTTACGTTCGTTCATCAGTTAGACATCGGAAATGGATATTTTTTATGGCTCAGAGTAAGCATTTTGATTATGAAATCCAAATAAATTACCCTTCACTTACAATATGTAACAGTAAATTGAAAAAAAGTAGTCAATTATTTGATTGCATAATGGGCAAACAAATATTAAAATCAAGTTTATGTTTTAAGTTGTGCATCTGTTTTGTCTTTGTACATATTTCTTATTTGATTTCAAATGTGTACAAAATCAAATCAGATTTACAGCTGGTAACATTGATAATAGAGAAATGTGCAAAGTGAACTGTAATTTACCATACCAATTCAATGTTATCAGTATCATAAAGTTTTCTTCAAAGCTGATTGGTTGGGTTTTATGGCGCAAGGTCCAAAAAGGACAAGCTGCGCCAAAGTTTTCTCCAAAATATGAATCCCGATTTATCTTAGTTTTTTTTTATTCTAGAGTCTTAGTTTTCTTTCTATCTTAATAATCTTAGATTTTTTTATTATCAACTTTCCTTCGAGTACATTTTATGTGTGATTTCCACATAGTGTCAATGATGTTTTCTATCTATAAATTCTGTGGCACACCAGTTCATTGAGGGGCATTTTGATATAATATATTTACATAATAATCTTTCTATTTAATTGTAAAATAAGTTTACATAACTCACCAAGGACACCTGCAGGCTCAATGAGGTTTTGTGCAAATAAATATATTAAAATATGTGTGCGGTGAAGGAAAATATTAAAAATATTGACTCTTTTTTGAACTAAAAAATGTTGCTTTGTATTTCTTTGTTTCGTGATATTCTAATATTTCCTCTTTGAAACTCCGATAAAACTCAGATCACGATATTCATTCAATAAATCACATGCTAATAATTCTTATAAAGAACTTATCTGCACTTTATTATCTGTACTTTAAATTACTTTCAAATACTTATTTTTCGTCATTCAGATATTTTCTATTCATTCAAAATAAAAGCATGAAAAGATTTTTATATAATAATTGGCAATGAACAGGCCACCTCTAAATATATCCTTCATTTTCATTGTAAAAACTCAAACTGTTTTGAAAAAACATGACATATATTGTTTTTGCATCCAAAATAGCCTTTATAATTATTTTTCTTTTAAATATTTCTTATTAATTTAAAAAAAAACTTCAAAATGTCGTTATATGATGCTTTTTTTTATATCGATAATTTCTGTTAATCTGATGAAAATATTTAACAATTAATTATTTCACTAGGAAAATACCATGAGGAATGTTTGTTCTTGATTTGCAGATTTGTGTTAGTGTTAATATTGGAGTTTATGAAATCTAAAAAGAGTTATGTAATACAATGTTGCGTTTGCTTTAGTACCATTTATTGTCATTTTTCGAGCGAGTAGGAAATGCTGGGATTACATGTGTTCCGATAATGACTAATGGACCTTGCCCCACAAAACCCAACGAACTAAACGACAATAATTAGGGTCCAAGAGATTGTTTGCTTTTACTTTCGCTGATTCAGTATTTCCTTTGTTGCTATCTATTTTGCAAAACATTTCCAAACATTTCTGCAAAACATTCCCAGCCTTTCCAGACATTTCCAAACATTTCTACAAAACATTTCCAGCCTTGATTTATATTTATCTAGTTTAAGTGATAATAACGTGATGCAAGTGACAGAGGGCTATAAAAATTCTAGTCTTTTCAGCTATTATTAGCTTCGATTTCTTTGTCAGAAATGTATATTTAATAAAATTCAAAATTTAATTTAAACCATATATTCCAGAAAATCAGTTCTCCCTCATATGCATTATGAATCCATAAAATTAAAAAACAGCCAAACAATGGCTTAGTGTGCGATACAAAAATAAATATTAAAATTGAGTTTATGTTTTAAGTTGTAACACTCTGACCTTGTTCTATATTGCTTTTTTTTTTTTTTTAATTTCATTTAGATAGTAATTTTCATTGTACCTTATTTCAACATTTCCAATATCATAAAGTTCGTCATAAAATATAAGTGACGTAATTTTTATAAATTATGATACACTTTTTAAAATTACTTTGTATTCCTAATTGTTTAAAAGCTGTTCCACCTGGTAACCTTTTCCTCTAGCTCTATTTATATATACACCATTTTTTTTTTAAGTTTTAAAAATATTTCTATCCAACATTATATGCTGTTTATTTTTATGAATTTTTCAAGATTTCTGCTAAATCATAGGTTTGCTTCAAACTTTTGTATCAATTTGTACCTTGCTATGTACACTATTCCGTTATTTAATTAATTTCTAAATAATGGTATACATGCAGAAAAGGAACATGTATCTAAGTGTTTTTACATATGAAGTAAATATGAAAACTAGCGAACAGAAGTATATGATATGCTCATTAATATAAAGATCAAGATAAAAACTGTTAGGTAGAAGCAATCTGGTATGAGTCTTCATAATTTAGGAGCAGATACCAAAGAAACCGAAGACCTCTCAATACTTGACATGTCACTCCACAGGCATCATTTCACTTGGAAGACATTGCAACCACTGTATTTAACAGACCCCACCCGTCTTTAGTAAACATGACGGATCTTAGTTTAAGTGGGGATTGATTTGATTTCATAACTTTCCAATAATGAGAAATTTCCTAACCAACCAAGCCACCGAGGATTTATGTGTTTGTCTGTACATCAAAGTTCAGGAAGGATAAACATAATTTTCACTTCTTTCCAAAATATAAAAAGATGTCTAAATTTATTAAGGAAACGATAAAATCAACATTAAGAACATGATTATGTATAGCAAACAAATTTGATCAATAGGAATATATAGACGATAAGCAAAATAGATAATTTGGTTTTTCCAGTGAGAAAAATATTAAAATCTTTTCTTAAATTGCCCCAGTTTTAAATATCTTTAATAATAAGAGATTTGAGATCTTTAAACATAATTTACATTGCAATAAACAGATTTATTCAAGATAATCTGGTTGCCAACTTCATACCAAATCATAGACCAAACTATAATCAGCCTAAAGTTACACTTCGTAAAAAAATATCACTCGCCAACAAACGATCTAAATAGCCATCTAAAATATATAAGTTCACTCTAAAACAGAGTAGATTTAGGTACATTTTAGCAAATGAAATGCTAAACTCTGCAGTTAATAGGTAAGGCCAAAGATATTATCCGTTTGATTCATAACATGTGACAATCTAAATCTTGAACTATTAATAAAATTTCTATCTTCAGAATACGAACTCATATCTTCTAATGTAAATGGTGATATTTCTTCATATAAATAATAATATAGTCTATGTGGTAGGTTATATTGCTCACAAAATTAAAAGTAATTTACTTGAAAATACATCAAGAAACAATATCGAAATGTCTGATCTGTCCAAATGAATTATTTTAATTTTTGTGAATGTATATATCATTTTCATAAATAAATTCACGAAAGTAATAAGTCTTCGGCAGCTATTTTTCGTAAATTTCATCACTGATAAAGGAACAAAAGTTGTTGCAAAGCCAATATAAACGAACTATATACACAATTTTCTTTCCAAATTAACAAAAAAAATGTCGATTTCTTACTATTTCAGAATACGCCAGAAATTGTAAAAAAGGGGCTTTTCTGTCTTTTCATAAATCTCGACAAAAAACAGGAAAGATTAAATCTCACAAAATTACGATAAATTAATTCTACATATTTTACAATAATACAGTGAAGTTAAATCTACATATTTTATCATGGCAACTGAAGTATTCTATGAATATTTTCGATTATTCTGCTATTTCAAATTTATTTTAAAGATTATTTTTGAACGTTAAATGAATAAGAATTGTAAAGTTACTCGATGTTTGGGCGCTATTTTCGTACTTTTTATTGTGATGAAAGAAAAAGCTGAACTCTATCAGTAAACAGAATAATTTTTCTTCAAGTTCTCAAGGCCAGAGCAGTTTACTCTCTCTCAGCGTATGACTACTTTACAGGCGACCCTGTCGGGGGTCAGGTTTGGGGAGCGTTAGAACGAGCCCCTACTTTTCCCCAGGCCAGGAGCTTAACTATAATAAATAAAGAGGGTGGGGGAACTCTTTATGGGCCGCCTGCCCTACGAGTGACCTTTCAGCAGTAGACGTAGTTCAAACGCATCGGGGAGCCAGAATTTTCCCCTCCATACACTGCAAATATTTCATTAAAAAAAAAAAGTACTTTCCCCCAAGTTTTAGTTATCGCAGTCTTCTGTGGAATTTTTTACATCGCCCAGACTCATAAAAAAAAAATTCTCAAGGCCCAGACGATTTTTTTCTCAGTCCAGGAGAAAAAAAAAAAAAAAAAAAAAAAAGGGCAAACTATGCCTTTTGAATATCGAAAATAAGATTATTGTGACTGAATTTCTGAAGACTACATAAATTACAAAATATTACAAAATATTTTCCACCAATTTTAATGTATTAACCCCAAAATAAAACTCTAAATTATCTTTTTTTTTGATTTTTGCAAACATTTTATTTTGGGGTATCTTTTTTTTAAATATTTGTTTCAATTTCAAATAGCTAATAAAAACTTTTTATAATATATTCTTAGAACAGAATATATGTAAATCTATAAAAAAAGTACATCTCTTAGTTTCTATACATAACTGATCTATAAAATTTTTCTTGTTCATAGCTCTTTTTAATTATAAAAACCGATGTGATTTATTATATTATAGAAATTTATAGATAAGTGAATCTATATATCTGTTCAATAAAACTAAATTTGTTAGTAAAAATGCTTAATAATATAAGAAAGTTTCTTTGAGAACTGGAAGTTGAATCCATCGCAAAAGAATTATGTAAAGTTAGAAAAAATATTAATAATTATTAAATTTTATATTGAGAAAAGCGTGTCTTTAGTGTGTGAAATTGAGAAAAGCTTGCAAAATTTTTAAAGTACCATTATTAAAAAAGAATTGTTATATCAAGGTTTAGCTCAGTTTAAGTAGTAAGTATAACCCAGAAATGCATCACAAATTTTACTATAATGTTTTTACATGCACTAATAATATTTTTTTAAAATATGCTCCACAGATTTTTTTAGGCTAAAACTAGTTAGTTTAACAATTTATGTGTGCTTGGGGAATGTTAATCATTAGAAGAGATTTTTTATATTCCAGTTATGTGTTTATGGGCGAGAAAATGCTTTTTGTAAATAACATAAATATATTCGTGTTATTCACCTTAAGGTGGTAGGCATTAAGCCCTTAACGCCAAGGTGACGCATGACTTTTCAGTTACCTGAATCTTGGCGACCTTAATGCATCTCGATGGAGTTTTTTTTTTTTTTTTGTTAGTATCCTTGACAAATTTAGGAATTTAAAGAAAAATTGAAATAAACTTTTGATATCTCATGTTAGATTTAACACATAAGTTTGTATTTTGAAGCATTAAATAATAAAAATGGCTACATATAAGTCTTTAATATATAATATTATTTTTTATGATGATTGCACAGTTGCTACTTTTGAATTAACGTCGCCCTTTTGGCAAAATCTGTCCTCATTTAATTTGCGTGCCAAAAGTAAAATAGCTATAAAGAAGTAATACTATTTTTTTTTTTATTCAGAGGGAAAACTTATTAAAAGTATAATTAAATATAAATTTAGCATTAACACTTCTTATTTACATTTTATCTTGCAGGAAATATACATAATTTCAATTATATCCGAAATATACATAGAATACTTTTTTATATTTTGGCATGTATAGTTAATTTTGTATTTTTACACAGTTAAATATTGTTTGTTTGATAAAATGTGGTAAAAAACTTACTAAAATGTAGAAAATTAAAATTTATTTAGATTCTGTAAAATTTTATTTATGTGCTGACATTTTTTTTTATATAATTTACTCAGTATTCTTCTACATATATAACAAATTTGATGAAAATAAAATGTATTATTTACGCGGAAACGCTGTAGATAAGTAAAATATTATAATTTTATTTAAAAGTGAGTTTAATTATTTGCAATAAATACGAGTATTTCAACTTTTTTATAACTTCATACAATGCTAATGTATTTTTAAAACAACTTTTACTTCAAAATTTTCTGAAATGTCGAGATTTAGTTTTTATTCGGTAAAATTTACCATAAACGAATGCAAAATTTACATTTTGTTATTAAATAAATAACAATTATATTAAGGTTTAGATGTATTTAAAAATATATATTGATTCTCACATTTAAAATCACAGAGATATGTTAATCATACATTTAGAGATTTATTAAAATATTTAGCAATAAATTTGACAGTAAAAATAATTTTTTATTTATTATTAAAGTTGAGGTATTTAATGGTATTTGATATGATAATTATGTTCTTGGAATATCCTTTATTAATAATAAAAAAACAAAAATTATCCAAACTTTATTTGAATCAGCTTATTAAATCGAAAGAAAATACTTAAACAAATCATTAGTTCCAGGTGTCTTTTTTAAAAATGATAAGTTGAAAGAATGCTAATATACATATAAATATATATATTTGAATTCCTTTAATCAAAATCCTTTTGAAAGAATAGAATAAGGATAACTCATTTTTATAAAAAAAATAAATAAATTATTTTAAATTAAAATAAATAAATTATTTTTAAATAAATAAATTATTAAATATTCTCAACAATTAAAAATAAACAAATAGAACAATTTGCTTTTTATGGAGAGAGTTATGGCAACCATAGAGAATTTGTTACGAAGCTGAAATATATGCTTCAGCTGCTTTTTACTAGGCACCTCGTTTATACATTCTTTCTAGTGATGCAGTGGTATCAGGGTAGTTTATTTACTGGTAGGGTCCCCCCCCTACAGGAAAGGCAGCAGGCGCCAGACAAAAGACCACCCAGACCCTTCTGCTTGGGAGTTGAAAATAGGGCTAGCCCAACACCCCCCTAGAATGTATTCTAGGGGGTGTTGGCTAGCCCATGTCACCAGAAAGAGAGGGGCTAACCACCTGATCTCAAAAAAACCTTATTGGATGAGAAGATCCATATCAGAATCATTGCCTTTTAATTGTAAAAATTGTAAACAATTGCTGAAATGTGTAATTGTAACATTGTAAAAATTGCTGAAATATGTGCTGTTAACTATAACTAAATGTTAGTTCGTCTTAAAGTAAAACATTATTAAAAACGACATGATTCGCTCGCTTGCGATTGCCGAGGTACAGAGAAAAAAAATTAGCACGTTTACATACAATTCAACATATTATGGGTTCAAATCTCGCTTTTTATATGGCTGATTTTAATAGTAGTTAGGAATCTACTTTAAACTGTAGGTACCGGTATAATTGGCTCTCCAAAAATGACTGTTGGGCAATTTGCAAACCAAAACCCTCAAAATATTTTTCTTTAATTCTTCGCTTTTTTCACACAGCTTAATCATATTTTTTGCAGTTTCAATGTTTTTTTATTGTACATTCTAAATGAATCATTCTTTTTTAAATTGTTTTCTATATTTAAAAATCATTTTGTACTTCTGCAGTTACTTAAATAGTTTTATTTGCTACAAATTTATATACGAACTCTATAACGAATTGTTATTTTACTTTAAATCAAAATTAATATATGTCATTATTAAATATTTAATATGAATTTTATCAATCACAAAATAGATATTTATGATAATTGAAATTACAGCTAAAGGTTGATAATGGGAAAAACACAATGAAAACAGAATACATTCATGTTGCAAATTATATAGGATGCAATTCACAGATAAAAATGAAACATTAGTATGAAAAAAGAATTTCAGAAAAATATTCTTTAATTTCGCGAATTTTATTGGAAAGCCTTCAAATTCACTAAAAATAAATGCAATATTTCTGAAAATTTTATTATTATTATTAGCATCAAAATAGTTTTACTTTGCTTGAATTATAGAATTAATTCTATTACCACCAAAAACTTTATGCATTTTATTCGTATATCTTTAGTACAAAATGTGATAACGCCCAAATGATTATTGTATGGATCTATTTTTACAATGAATTTTTGTTAATAAAGTAACATAGGTATTATTTTTATGCTTTGAATTTTCTTATTTTTAGTAAATAAAAAATATTATGTATAATTGTGAAGAGAGAAGAAATCTTTATTTATAATTTAATAAATAATATTTTAAATTTGAATTTGTTTTAAGAAATATAATAACATTGATGCAATCATTAAATTCAATAGATTGTTAATAAAATATATTGAGACAAATGTCCTCTTCTAATTAAACACAGTGAAGCCCTAATATTTCGCAATTGCAGTTATTCTCATTTCAGAAGAACACAGTTTTCTACCAAATAACGACCTGAGGACCCTGCGCAATTCTACAGCTACACTGCGGAGAAAATTGGCAGGCTGCCAAAACTGATAGAGTGTAGAGGTATATTTAGGGGATTTGCAGAAATACCGAATGTGAATTCTGCACATTTCACATTTCTGCACATTTCACATTAAAATTCCGTTTTTTACCTTTTCCATATTAAAACCAAATCGATTATGATTTAAACATGGAAAATATGAAATGAATGATTTCTTTGATCAATATTTTAGACTCGAATGATGCGCACAATTTGCTTTTCACGGACTGTATTGGAAAATCGATTAAATTTATTTCGATTTTATTAAGTTATGGTCTATATGTTATTAAGTTGGTTAAGTTCATTTAAACTTTATAAGATGTTATTCTTTTACAATGGCCATCGTGATTCTAAAGATTTTTTCTAAAGTTGTTTTAAAATATAAGTTACAATCTTAATTATGTCATTTACTCATAATATAATTTTCTATAATAATATTAAAGATTGCAAAATATATTGAAATTCTCATTTTTTTATTATTATTTAATTCGTGAATATTCTTAATTTTTGAATTCTTTAATAAAATTCTAATACACTTACATATGTTTAAGCAAAATGTACTAGGAAAAAGTGTTATTTCTTAGTATATATATATATATATATAATAAATAACGAATATAACCATATTTTAATTTTTATATAAAAATTTCAAATTTATGAATAAAATTGTCATTATATGTTGTAATTCGTTCAGACTTTTTTAAATTAAAAAACTGAATGATGATCTAAATAAATAAAAGTAATGGTCTCAAATTTTTGAAAAATTGAGAAAAAGAATTTTCGAAAATAAGAATATAATTTATGATGCAATCATTTTTTTTAGAAATACATTCTAATTCCTACAGAAATATATATATTTTTATTTTACATCACACTGTTTAAGGTTCAGTGACTTAGTGGTAGGACTGTGGTCTTCAGAACAAAAGGTCCTCGGTTTGATCTCAGCTAGTTATTATTATTTTTTTTAAAAAAGAGATATTGCACTATTGCATGCACATCTATCGAAGTAATAAAGCATGAAAATTCAGCAGATACTGCTTCATAAAAATAAGGAGCTTCTACATTTCCGAATTTAAATTTGTATTAGTCAGATATTAGTGGATTAACCAATTTCATGTGTGCATTTTTTAGAGTTTCATTATTTGAAATAGTGAAAAACACCACAAAACACATTAATGATATTTTATATGATTCAAAACCAGTGAATCTCCCTTTCAAATGAGCTACAAAAATTTTTTTTTTCCTTTGAATGATCTGGAAACTTTTAAAACAATTTACACAAAAAAGGAAATTTGATTTATTTCCTCAACTTGAGTACTGGGTAAACAGCAATTGTTTTTGCTTAGAAACACAAATTGCATTGATATTGAATAATAAATTGTTTTTGTTTTTGAATAAATTTTTCTTTAAATCGTAAAAAGTGATTTTCACTTCAGTTAAAATTTAATCGTGTAACACGACTTATTGCTTACAACAGCATTTACCTTACATTTTCCTTGAAGGAATGAGATTATTTCATTAAAAATGTTAAAGAAAGAGGTCAAAGCAATTTCCTAAAAGAAAAATACCATAAAAATTAAGATAAATCACAATTTTGTCGTCTTTCATCTTCAAAAGCAATAATCAAGCCGGGTCAATAAATTTTGATAAGGCTCTGAGGGGGTATACAACCTTTAGCAGCTCACATATAGGCTTCAGGCTATTGGTTGCTTACTCCCTGATTTTGTCCCTCCCAGTATGCGGATTGCTTCATCTAGGAGGGAGGGTGCCCCTGGGTGGAAGAGTCGAAAGACATGGGGAGCTTACCCCTCCTAGGGTCACCCTTGGAATGACCTCAGACTGGATTGCAGATAAGCAACTTGTTTTTGTAATGGATGATAGATAAAAACTGAATTCCCAGAATTTAGGTCTTGCTTTTAGAACATAGCAAAAATGTAGAAAATTATAGAACATTTCATTCGAACGCTATATAAATGAAGATGATTTATCTGATAAAGAAGAAAATTTCATTTGATAATGAATATCACCATTAAAAAATCATATTAAGAAAATATAGCCCCGAAAATATTCGGAAAGAGGATTGTCAAAATGACAATCAGAAAAAAAAAAAAAAAAAAAAAATTCATTTTTAATTTCCTGAAAAGTAGATATGCACATATTTGGGTTAAGTGGTTATACTAGTTGTGAATTTACGATTGTAGAAAAAATGTGAAAAATATTCTTTTAGAAAACTTTTTTAAAAACACGTGAAATAACTTTATATTATTTATTCAGTGTTGTACAAGAACTGAAACTAGAAACTGTGAAAAAAGAAACAATTGCCAGCGCATTATATGCTCTTATTCACAAAGTGAAAATTCTTAAATACAATCCATAAAATGCTGTAATAAATGTTCAGAGCTTGGATTCTTAGATTATTTACTTCTGATCTGCTCTCTTTTTCGTTAATACCTAAATCTTATGACTTGGTCTTATCCATACAAAAATAATAACACTTTTTTTCGTGAGATATTGATGTTATATATGAAA
The DNA here is from genome assembly GCA_026290005.1 of Latrodectus geometricus. Classification (NCBI taxonomy): domain Eukaryota; kingdom Metazoa; phylum Arthropoda; class Arachnida; order Araneae; family Theridiidae; genus Latrodectus; species Latrodectus geometricus. The sequence continues at coordinate 13,984 of JAPDSC010046359.1, forward strand.
ATTTTTCATTGTAAAACGAGGACAATTATATTAAAAAAACACTTCTATAGCGATTCTATACGAAGTATAATGTAAATAATATTTTAATATGTTTCAATAACTTTAATTTAATCACATTTTCTCAGTTACGTTTCATTTTTCTAAAAAAATTCATTACGATACATAAAATTTGTTTTTATTTAAATATTAAGATTTTCCTTTTATATTTATCCTCAATTATTAGTATTTAGAGACAAGAAAATAAAAAAAAAAATGTTCTTTTGCGTACTAATATCTCCTAAAATCTGCACCATTAATTATTGGCAATAACTTTGAAAAATTTTAACACATTTACAAGATTATTCGTTTAGAAGCACAATCAACTGACGAGGTCGACACATGAGTTCATATTCCTTTTCAAATTAACACTCTACACCAATTCGGGAACCTTTAACTAAGTTTAATTAAGGTATACGCACTGCCATAACAAACGAAGGTTTAATATTGATCGATTTATTAACAGATGAAACCTAATATTAACAAAAGAATTAGAAAATTGAGATTTCAAAAACAAAATGAATTTACTTTTTTACGTGATGAATAATTATTACGTATAAATTAAATGCAATCACGCACAACACACTTAAATGTGCATTTTGTAAAATATATATATTTTTATATTTGATAATAAATTAAAAGAATCATCACGAAATTAATGTTGGCCTTTTTGCTAAGATTTCATTCGACATTTTGCAAAACATTCTAAAAGCACAATCAAGACATAGAATTTCATTTGTAAAAACATTTATGCATTTACCAATTTTGAGTTTCTGTTAAAGATATTATTGGGAAAAATTTTATTTTTCTCTATTTTTGAGAAAAGTTTATATATTTTTAAGAATTTGTGTGTAGTTTATTCAACAAAGATATGTAAAAATAAACAAGAGGATGCATCACAACAACGAGGCTTCTAATCGGTTTGTTTGAATAGACGGAGACGCCTTATCATATAGCTACGAGCATGAGCGAAAAGGGAAGAAGAGAGAGGGAGAAAGAAAGCACTCCTAAAATGGCGGACTTCCGCTCGGAGAGAAATAACAACCTAAAAATGGCCCCTACCATCTGAAATTCTAATTTCCATCCCATCCAACCTAGATCTTTGGTTATTCTCCTCACCCTATCTGAAACTTGTTTTTGTATTACCAGCGTGGTGGGGATTTTTATTTTACTTTTTTATTTTTTTCGAATATCCGGTTGACTTCGTAAGTCTTCGGGAAAGATTGTTTTTCCTAGCCGCCATTTTGAACCTTTCTTCTTCGTCCGCTTTATAAGTTACTGTGGGTTTTCAATTTTCCCTTTAATTATTAAAAGGAAACTTTTTGTTGATAAATTTCACTACATAAAACATTAAAAAGCTTTTATAAAGCTATTTATTCATGAATTTTTACATTTAAATGGCATATGGAAACATTTTCTAATACAATATTTCAACAATCGATACGACTCCTTAGCGCCATCTGTTGCACCTAAATGAAACTAAATTAAAAATATTATTTAAACTTCCTTTGTACATTGATTTTCAGAAATCTTGAATTACTAAATGAATAACATTGTGTACAAAATGCTTTTAATAGATGTTATTTATCCATTCCTAATGTTCCTCTCTCTTCAATATCCCTAATTTTTTAATATTTAATTAACTTTAATTGTTATTTTTGATATTTAAAATGTACTATATTATATAATTTAAATCACCATTACTTATAAAAATAAATCAAAATAATAATTCATGAATAATTTTTTATCAATTTAGAATTGTTTCCTTTATCAGTAAAATATAAATAAATAAAGAAATATAAATAGATAGTCAGATAATTTCCTAACTTAAACTTAAATACTGAATTATATAGAAAGAAATATTTTTATAAAATATTTCTTTCTATATAATTCAAAGTTTAAGTTTTAAAATAAAGTTTAAATTAGAAAATTCATTGAATTAACCTTATTCCTTTCAAGTATTTTCCTTTAGTTAAGGCTTTCGTTAATTAATGTACCGAAGAACTTAATTAAGACACAAAATTATATTAAATAATTATTTATCTTAACTGTTTTTCTGTATTTATAAAGTGTCAAAAAATAATGTGGCAAAATTTTATTCCAGGCAGGAAATTTACATAGACAGAAAGTGAAGATATATTACATAAAACATATATTATTTAATTAAGTGCTCTTTTGTCTTAATAATCACTTTAGTATTTAAGACATGAAAAAACGTTGTGATTCATTTCTTATAATAATAATAATTAAAAGTTGAATTCTAGCAGAATACACAACCTTGGTGCAAATAACTTTGCATGGCGATAAATTTCGCTACTTTGATACACAAAGATATATGATAAACCTAGCTATTTCTGGAATTCTTATTTCGCCATTTTGTTCTGCCATGGTGCTTTCTTGTTTGTCACCAAGGGTGTGGGCTATCCAAGAATTTTACGTAATTAATTATGAACCAAATAATTATGTTATAAAAAATGATACTTTTCATGATAGTAATATTTTTTTATCTGTTATAAAAAATGATTCTATCTGTTCATGAATATTTAAATATAAATGGCATTCCAAACATTTTCGATGGGAGATTTTGTGAGTTGATTCCACGCCTAGCGCCATCTGCTGAACTTAAATGAAACTAAGATAAAAATATAATTTAAACTTTCTTTGTACGCTTAGATTTTCACACAAAAACATTGAATTAATATGAACGAGTCTCATTATGTATAATGCCATGCTTTTAATAGATATTATTTATCCATTCGTAATGTTTCTCTCTCTTCTATTTTTTTAATTTTTGTTTCAAACTGCAAGGTATTTTTAAATGAAACAATCTAAAAAAACTCTTTAATATTTCCTTTTCTCTTACTTAAAAATTCTTTCTTACCTTATTGAAATGTTAAGTGCAACTAATACATTTCATATTAAATTTTATGTTACGTCAGAGAATGATAAAAATTACATCTATATGATGTGAACAAAAATAGACTTATTATATAAAAAATAAAAATAATCACCGCTATTTGAAAAAAAGTTTAAGTTAAAAATAATATTAATATTTAATAATTTGTGCAATTTTATGAAAGAAAAGAAAATTTCATCTCATTTTTATTTAACAATAATACCATTTCAAACATAAACATCTTCCAGAATGAATCTTTACGCACCTTTTATTTATTTCATGTTATTTTTGACATTGCGAAGGTCTTTCACTCCCCAAGCCCCACCCAATGCCTCTTTCATTCCGTGTCACTGGGATATTAATCACAGACTGCAGGTGTTTAAGCAGCCATTTGTGGAGATGCTCACCACTGATTTTGTCATTTTCTTGCTTCATGGAGGCCTGACATATATATATATATATATATATATATATATATATATATATATATATATATATATATTTGTACTCGAGTTTGATATACTTAAAATAAGTTTGTGTCAGGAAAGAAAAGAGACT
>JAPDSC010046359.1:22473-33990 GCA_026290005.1 Latrodectus geometricus
AGTTTGATATACTTAAAATAAGTTTGTGTCAGGAAAGAAAAGAGACTTTTAATATTAAAAATTATTTTTTTTTACCCAATAATTGGACAAAATTATTTAATTCATATTTAATGACATCTATGTAAAAAGGGAACTACACTTTCAATATCTACAATTTATTCATACAGACACCTTCTTTATTTAACAGAATTCTTGCATCGAAATAATAATTTAGAAAGAAAAAATAATAAATAAAATAAAATCATGTCTAAAGTAATGGCTTCAAATATTAAATTTAGTCAATGACAAAGAGCTCATATGTACGTTACATTCAATACAAATAAAAGTCTTATGATTTAAGTTTATGGATAGCAATTTTAAACAATAAAATTTTCAAAAAAGTGCCTTTATTTCGTTATAAAAAGTAAAAATGCTAGTTTTTTTTTGTGTAATTCTGATTTTAAGAACATTATATTACGGTTATTTGTGAGTTTATGAAAGGTTACTCTATTTTAATTATTACTACAATTGATTACATATGTTACAGTGCTGCCATCTGATGGATTAAAACACAACAACAAAGTTGTCAACTCATAAACAAATTAAATAATATAAATTACATTAATTTCATCACAAGAAATTTTATATATTAATTAATATAATTTCCATGAAATAATTGAGTAAAGTTTTTATTTATAAAAATGAATTTATTTAAATATTAAATAACAGGCAATATGTGTGGTAATGTATTAAAGAATAAATTTTTATTTGTACTGAAATTTTTTGTTCAGAATTATGTTTTTACAATGCTTTTTATTTCTACAATGAAGCAAAGAAATGGGAATTATTTTTTACAAAAATTTTCTGAAGATGATCTTAATGTATGAATTTTCAAATGCATATGTGGATCCTGTAATTAATGCTAAAATTCATAATAGTTTATCTCAGTCATATTTTTCTTCATAATTTACACACATTGGAAGCATATTTTGAAGTTACTCAAAAATATTGTTTCAAGGATTTTTCGATTTTAAAATTAAATGGTTAAAATTAGATAATTCCTGTTTTTCAACACAAAACGCACAATTTTATGCTTGCATTTATTAATTCATTAATAAAGTTTCCTATTTATATAATTAAATTTTTTTTAATTATTACAAAATTTTATAAGAATTTTAATAAAGCCTCGTTTGATATAAAACAACATATAAATATTCTTAAAAAAATTAAATCTATTAAGAAATAAACTTTTATATATTTCAAGTTCTCCAATCATTAAACAATGTGAAATTTTTATGTTATTCTGATAATTTATGATAAAATAATGACACACATCTTTATCAAAAAGGGAAAGTCACAAAAATGAATTGACATGCAAGATTTAATTATAATTAAATTGTAAATAAATTAAGTTGATTTAAGTGACCTGCTTGATTGTCTAATTATATGCATTTGCATAAGACGTATAATCAAAATGGAGAGCAATGCAAAAACAAATATTTATAATGTATTTCAAACTGAGGTAATTAATTTATAATATTAATTTTTTTGAATTAATTATTTTTATTTTGGATATTATTCTAAAATCTTGAATAGAGTCTATTTTTTGTTATAAAAAAACACATTAGGTTAAGCTAAAGAAAAGAGTTTTTAATAAGTCAGACGAATTGAAATTTTTTAGAGACTTGTGACTTGCACCAATCAATATGGAAAAAATAGATTAATGAATAATATAATAAGCAATATATATAACATAAATATAATGTCAATAATCTTATTTTTTCTTATATTTTACTTCATGCATTTCATTTAAATACAAAATGCTCAACTTAAGCTAAATTACTGCTAAAATATTAACAACTAGATGAAAGTATTGTTCAATGACTTTCAATAGTTTAGGACCTCATCAAACCTAAATTGGTTTGATCACTAAACAAAATCATAAAAAAAGTTTCAAAATATAAAATTTAAAATTCTGACACTAAAAATGATACATACTCATACTAAATGAAAGTGAAAACAAAGCTGTCAAGTGTACTGTTGAATTGCTCTAACCTTAGCTATTACAGTTTATAATAAAATAGTCAAAGTCAAAGCCTTTCTAGTGAATCTGCTTTTCATTATGATTGATTAAGATAAATTTATGAACTTTCAAAAAAGTCTGAAGGAATAAGTTATTTTTTGTTGGAAATTTCTAGGTAAATGTAAATTTAATTTCAAATTAAAGTAAAATTGCATATAACATTTATTAAAATCAAAAATACAGTAGACGCTTGTTTTTACGAGCCCCTAATTTACGAATAGTCACCATCTTGCAAACTCGTATCTCGTCTCTAACATGGTTTCATAAACGCAAATTTTAATTTTCATTAACGAAATATGAAAATTCTTTTTTTTAGGTGAATTCATTTTCATGTTTCTTTCGTTTGCATTAACTTTTTAATCCTCTGTTTCTTTTCAATTTTCTCTCAATTTTATAGTTAAGAAACTAGAATTACGATATTTTTTATTGGAGGGATATTTTTATTTATAATACTTCGAATTGTGGATACCCAACTCCATAGCTGAAGTTAAAATACCAAAGTTTTTTAAGCAATTCAGTATTAAAAAGATTTTTTTTGACAATTTTTAAAAAATTTATAATTTTTAATGTATTTAATAGAATTGTTATAAATTATAGATAAATTTATTGAATTCTTATTTATTTTTTATTGAATTATTTATATTAGTATTTAATTCTTATTGAATTTATGTAAAAATTTATTTAAAGTAATTAATTTTAAAATAAGTATTTGCTTATTTTATTTACTGAAGAATTGAAAATAAAAAGTTTATTTTAAATCATATTTATATCTGTGGATTGTTTTATGCAAAAAATGATTTATTGATTCATATCATTTAGCAATAGAAAAAATTGTATCTTTTATTAAAAAAATTGATAAGCGTATCAAATACCTTAAAAACTGTTTCAAATATATAGGATATGAGCACACTTTAACAAATGTTTTAAAACATTGTAATTAGTAAAATTATTTTCTTTTGAAAAATATCTTAAAAAATACAATAGTGGGAAATTTTGCACACGTTTATTAAAAAAAAAAGTTTTAGAATGACACTCTAAATAATTTAAAATGCACATTATAATTAAATTTTAATTTTTTTAAAATGTAAAATTTTTCGATTAATATGAAATAGCATTTTTAAATTAATGACAGAACACTGTATTCAAATCTTGAAATAGTTTCAATGATGAATTTATTTTAATTTCTTCTTAGTATAAAATAATATCTGATGTTATTTGGTGATGAATTCAATGTAATGGAATAATTTGAAATAAATGTTAGAAAGTTTATTTGAATATAATACATTTATTATCATAAATTTAGGAAAAATCGCAAAAATGACGATAAACAAAACTTTAAAATAAAAAAAAATATAGACAAATTGAATACGTAAACATTGATTCTACTTAACTCGATTTATCTTTATATAGGAAACTTTATAATTCGAGTGAAATGAAAGTGTAAGTTATTTATTATTAAAATAATATTATATTAGCCTATTTTTGAAATTTTTTACTAATTGATATTATTACTTAGCTGTAAATATAGTTATTTTTTCAAATACATTCATTCATTGTAATTATTTTTGGAAGTCTGAAATTTTTTAAGATTTTTATGCTAAGATTTTTTTTTTAACTAAAGCATTTTGTTGAAATATTCGTCCACAAATATATGTAATTTGGTTTCATTGATTAAATGTTTCTATTTAAGCTTGGAATCAAAGTAAAAAAACAGACCAATACTTAAAAATGTTATAGTTTTATTAATGTTTTATAAGTTTTCCACATGAATTAAATTAAATTTCATTTTAAAAATTATTTTCGCGTACTTGCATTAATTTTAATGAAGTAAATTTAGAAGTATAAGGGTTATAACAATTAATTGCTTCAAAAATTTAATTTATCAGAATATAATATTTAAATCTGCTTCATTTTAGAATTTTACTAATAATAGATATTTTCAAAATTTACATAATTAATTTATTTGTCTTTTTTAATTGTAAAATATATGGCTTAAATTCTAATAAGAATATTGATGTAACATACTCAAACATCAATTAAAATGTTTTTTTCAAAAATTATCCACTTCAATAATTTATATAAAGTTTTTATATAAACTAAAAATATAATCTAATTCATTCTTTTCTGTAAATAATATACTGTGTTCCTCATTTTTATAAGTATAAATAGTAAATGTAAATTTTATCAGTAAAGTGACGTCTAAATGATTCTGGCTGAAAGAAAATTTTAAAAAAGAAAAAGAAAACTTTAAGTTTTTGGAATGGTACGAATAAAAAAATTTTCTATCTAATTGAAACACTTAATTAATTAATATTTTATATTCAGTCAAAATTAGACATCGAATATTTGCTTGACTTCCAATCACAGAAAGACTTGATACTGTGTAGATGAAGTGGCGTCTCTCATATTTATAATATTAAATTAGGATATATTACTCTGTTTTGTGCTGTCATCTATTGATGAAATGTAAAACCTGAGCTTTAACGTCCCAATTCTACTCTGTGTCTTTATCTTCTTTAGAAATTAATCCTCTTTAAAAAATCAAATGCTGAAGATAATATGTATAAAATTCAACACGTCATGCTCATGAGTTCATAATGTCATCCGATATGCCATTGAAGTTTCAATCGAGAAAGACATTCTTCATCTTTCACAACCAACGGAATTATTTTAACTGGAAATATTTGGAGTAATTCGACATTATCATGGTTTTAAATGCGTGCATTAAATTAAAATTTAGACTTTTTAATATATAAGCAATATTATTTTAAAAAATATGTTCATTAAAATATTAAATAAGTTTAAAAATATTTTGCATTGCATCTCACATGCTTATAATCTTAAACTAGGATATATTACTCTGTTTTGTGCTGCCATCTATTGACAAAATGCAAAACCTGAGCTTTAACGTCCCAATTCTATCCTGTGTCGTTATCTTCTTCTTTAGAAATTAATCCTCTTTAAATTAATTTTCTTTGTAAGTAAATTATTATTATTTTTGGAAAAAAGGTAGTTAATTTTCAAACGAACTACGAAAGTGAACTCCAACAATAATATGATATATATTCATAACAATATATATTATTTCATAGCTCATTCTTATCAAAATATTCAATCCATTTGAAAATACTTTGTACTGCAATAACAACTTTATGATGGCAAATTATTAATTTTTTAATTTTAATTTGTGTAAAAAAATAATATTAATAATTTTTTGAATAAGTTTAATTTAGAGCAATTTTATATGCCTAAGTCTATGATTCAACAGAGAAAATGTTGCTCATTACGGGATATGTATTCAAAAAATTTCTTCAAAAGTTTGAGTTCAAATAATGATGAGACAGAACCCACCACCTAGAAAGGAACCACACAAATTATTTACTAATCTATCCTACCTATAGAGCTACGTTCTAAAATAACTTTCTTTTTTTGACAATCAATACTCGCGTTATTTGAGCATTTTTGGAAAGCTTGAAAATTTTCTTACTTTCAAATGCGTACATTTAAACTATATATTATAACAATTTTTTTACGATATATTCTTATCAAAATAATAGATCCGTTTAAAAACTCTTCATATTGCATAAACACCAACTCTATGCATAAAAATTAATATTTTTTTTAATTGTAAAAAAGAAGGAAAAAAATACGGTTGAAAACTGAAAAAATGACCTTATTTAAATAAAGTTATTTATTATTTTCTTCTTTAGGGTTAAATTTTTAGTTTTGATGAATTTTCTTCGACAAAATTACATATTCCTTATTTTAAACATTTTACTAAATAGTTAAGTCAAAATAATCATACAGTTTTAAGAGTATTTAAATTGACCAACGATATTTTTCTCTTGTTTTTCTTTAAAACAATCTCTTTTTTTTGTTTACAATCGATTGTAAATGGTAACAAAAATTAATCATTTGCTCGAAATATTAGGAAGCCTTAAATACTAACACGAAATATTTTTGCAAGCGCATTATATATTCCAAAATGTTGAGGAGACATGTAAAATATTTTAGATGTATTTTAGGATTTTCTACGTCATTTTGATTAAAATAAATACTCTAAGAAAGCAGTTCTTTGAAAGACCATGAAAGATCTTAGTTTTCTCAAAGACTGTATTTTAAGACGAAAGAGTGTAATATGACACAAATTATTTAAATTATTTCGTTCTACTAAGGAATGATTTGAAGGTTCCTACTATCCAACAAGGACAGAACGAGAGAGTATGAGTTTTCCTTTATTTTACCTTTCAAATAGATTATAGCTGATTTATCATCTAGCTCAAGTGAAACATTTCGATCAAAACCTAGAGCAGCAAATATATTTACAACATATACACAGACTCTTAATACAAATCTTTTCAATTTTAAAATGATAGGAATGTTCAATAACAAATAATGAAGAATTATGAACAAATGATTAGGATTGATAACTAGGGTATGTTTCATTGGAAGTAGACTAGGTTTGCTTCTTTGAAGCTAAATGGTCATTTTTTTTTGCACACAAAGGCAAAAATAAATAGCTGAAAATGTGCTTTAGGTTCCCTACTTGGCGCGTTTTCAAAGTCGCCGATGCCATGGCGAAAATGCTACCGCTAGTTCAAAGTGAAACTTAATAAATGACCAATGAAAAGGCTAAAACAAAAGAGTAATTAATGAGCATCCGCGAAAAAGCATTTCAAATTCACGAGTTGGTGAAGTAGGGGACCTAAAGCACAATCTAACCAATAATAATAAAATAAATAAATAAATAAAATAAAAAAAATGAAAAATAAATAAAAAAGCAGACCCAGTGTTTAAAATGAATCCCGAACCACTACAAACATTCAAGTCCACATGCTGTTGGACCATAATCAAGATGGCTAAACCATTCGGCTACTAACTCAGAGGAATTAGATTAAAGTCTCCATACCTACACGTTTTAGGCTTCATGTAAAAAAAGGCATATGATGAAGACAAAACTGAGTGGTTGTTCGATCTTTGGCGAGATTTCGCGTACATTTACACATATTTTATGTGAATTATCCTAATAGGATTTTACATATTCACCAAAGTTATCTTAAGATATATCTAACCCACAAAAAGGTTTCTTCCTCAAAATATAAAATTTGTTAATACTACATAAAGCTTTATAAGAAACTATACAAAATACTACAGTTATCATTTTTTATTGTTCTTAATAACTTGTTTACATAAAATTCCTAAATCTTAATCAAAATTTTTATAAATTATACATCACATAAACTTTAGAGAAACTTATTTTTAATATATTGTATAACCTATCTTATTAACAACCATCTATCTTAGCTAACACTAATTTTTAGTATAGTTTTATATAAAAATATAAATATTTTATTAAAGGAACTGAATTTTACAAATTTCTGTCAACTCTTTAAATTTATAAACTTAAAAATTATTTGCATACATAAAAGCGCACATGTTGTCTTCATACCTACACTAATACTTTAATAATCTCTTTGATTTATTGTATAAAATTCTAATTTTGCTTAATAGTTCAATTTAAAAGCAACTTTTTCATTTTGTACTTATGCACAAAAAAATAATGATTATCAGAAGCAATTGAAATTTTAAATTAACAATAATAATCAAAAAGCTCTTCACATTTTATATTTTTTTCCCGTTTGAATTAAGTTTACCTAATTTAAATTTTTAACATTTATAATATAATGCTACAAAAGTTCCTCAGTTGTTGAAGTGTGATAGAAAAATATTTATTCACACAACAACGAAACTTTATATATAAAAACAAAAATACTCGTATTATAGAATATTTTAAATCTTCCAGTTTTTGTAATCGTTCTGAAAATAAAAATTTGAATGTACAAGTAATTATTTTTTTATAATTTTACAAAAATTTAATGTATTTAATTTTTTGTATTATCTATCCTATTAATCTCATTAATTATATTATTTACTAAAATAAAATGTGTGTATAATTCATTGGTGATTATGTATCCGCAATCTAAATTTAATGAAGGCAGAAAATTTTTTAAATTAGTCCTGTTTTCAGTTAAAAATGTATTTGTATGGTTTGTAATCTGGAAGATTTTTGGAAGAATTTGATTTTAGCTTTAAATACTCATTTGATATATTTTGAATAAAAACTTAATATTTTATACTATTACAAATTTTTATCTCATATTCACAAAATATAATAAAAAAAGAAATATTTTTGAAGCCTTATATAACACACAAATAGTGCTCAAAATTTATTAATTTACTAAATCAAGTCACATAAAGCTGATTAATGAATTTTGCATGATTTTTTATTAACACATATATTTGTTTCTTTAGAACATATTTTCTAATTTCATGATATGATATCATATGCAATAATATGATATCATGTTCATGTAAAGTATCCATTTGAGTCTACTCCTATTTTCGCTTAATAATATTTATTAATTTACGTGTGCCACTGAAAAAAATATTTCTAGAATACAATACCAAATGAAACTAGAATTTTCATAGTTTCTTGAACAAGTTCTAGGGTTTTCTTAACCTTTATAGATATAATAGATTTTTCCGTAATGAGTAATTTTTACATAATTAATTTAGCTAGTTTTTAAAGAGATTTATTTAACTTAAATTTATCTAACATAAATAAAAGGGTGATTTAGATTAGAAATTAATTATTTAAAATATATTTTATTTTTATAAAGGAAACGTTCAAGGTATTCGGATTCCAATGCAATGTCGGTGGACAAAGCTAATCATGGTTGAAATAAATTAGCCGAATTGTGGCGCCATCTGTTATTTATCTTATAAAACGTAAACGACATTAATTTCAAAAAATTTTTATAAGCTTTTCTGATAAATTTTTATTTATTTATTTTTTTTTTATCAGAATGACGTATAATATGCACAACGAAATTCAAAACTTTTTTCAACTCAAAATTCCCAGATTATATATAGGGAAATGCGATGTTTCACATTTCTGACTTTAATTTTTCTACTATTTTATTTTACCTGTATTCTATACCTGTATTCTTTTTCTTTCGTGGAGAAAAATAGATTAAAAAAGAAAATTTAAGAGTTATACATTTTGATATTCACACCAAGGAATCAGAATCCATTAATACTAAAATAAATCAATGTTCCATTTATAGTAAAGTAAATTAATGTGTTCTTATGTGTGAAATGTTATGTTGTCTTAGGTCTTATGTTAATTATGTGTCTTATGTTAATTATGTGTTCTTATGTGTGAATGCTACTAAGAATTACAATAAGTTTAATATTTTATAGAATAATTTGCAAAATTCTTCATTTTTCTGCTGTAGATTTCTTGTACCAAATATAAAATAAATATAAATATATGTTTTTTATTGGATATAATTGTTTACACATTGCAATAGTTAGCACTCAATTTTTGATTTTTAATTTCTACAAGGAAATTTCGAATTATATTTTGATTATAAGAAATTTGTTTAGGTAAATTTTATTTTTTTATTAATTTTTCATTGTTAATAAAAATCATTATATTATTAAAGTGCATATAAAATACTCCTTGTTGATGATGTGGTTGGAAAATGAATATATGATGAGTGCTTTTTCAGTTATGAACTATATTTATTTTTATGTGAAATTCAATATTTCAAATTAAATTTCACATAAGAATAAATATAGCATATTCAATAAATCAAATTAAAAAAAAGATTGATTTTTTTTCCAATTAGCTTTGTAGAGTTAAATGTTTACAAGGAATATATAACTAATGAGTGAAATGGTAACTATATTTCAACTTTGCATGATTATAGCTTCTCTAATTGAATAGTATTGAAAAAAGTAAATTATTGATCGAAAAGAAAATTATAGACAAAGAAATTTCATATACTCATCTTAGTTAAATTATTTTTAAAACATATATTTTATTCATTAGCCTATCATTCCAATTTCATCATTTAATTGCTAATTAACGGCAATGTTAAGTTTTTTAATCAAAAAGTAGCTGATTAACCTTTTAGATCTAAATCAGCATTAATTTAGTGACATTATTGTATTCTCTTTAACTTCATACTGATTGCAAAAATCTAAAGTTTACATGCAGTTTTGTTTAAACGAAACAAAGTTTTTTCTGTTTTATTTTTTAATCATTCTTTTAAATTTTTAAAATGAAAGAGTTTTGTAATTATCAATATACTTAAAATTTTGGTGATTACTTTTAATGATTTCATTCAAATTAAATTTAAAAGTTTACAAGTTCTTATAAATAGCAGTTGAAATAAACAATGCTTGGGTGATCTGAAAATAAAAATTTTTCTTGCCTCAAAATTTTATTTTTTCTTCATTTTGAAAAAGAGTAAAAATTATAATAGAGAAGAGGTAAGTTTTCATTATGAAATTTGCAGTGAAATTTTTACGAAGAAATTACATCAATTATCTGTGTCGTTTTTCTTCTTTTTTATACTATTTTTTACTATTTTATTCAACATTTATACTTTAACTTATGTTTACATCATGTTTTTATATTTATTTGAATATTTATAAGTTAGTCTTTCACTGTCATTTCGTATAATTTACAATATTTCAATCTCTGATTAAACTGCTAAATGATTTTAACATTTTAGTATATCAAATTCTCATTCATTATCTAAAAATTTACTTAAATCAGTTATTTGATGTTCATATCTTTTGAATTTTTTATTTTTTATAATATTTTTTGTTCAATTGATTTGAGTTTAAAAGTAATATTTTTTTTTTAGCTTTTACACATGTAAATAAGAAAGATGTTTCCTATTGTAAAATAATTTTCAATCATTTTCAGATTTAGGCCATGCTATCTAGAATTTCAAGTTAAAGAGTTTTTTGAATTTATTGAGTTATCTATTTTAGATTTTACACTTTTCTATTTTATTTCACTTTTGATAAGTTTTGAATCATTTGTAAATGATCTTTTTCTTTTCTAAATATAGTAATTTGAGAAAGGATTCGAATTCAACCGTACTCTCATAATTCTGTGTTCAACCGGAATGTAAGAATTACAATTCGAAGCCCTGATTTAAATATCATGGAGGGGGAACAGCATTGGCAATAGTCGCATTAAAGAGAAAGATTTATAGTTTTCTGACTTCGAGAAAAAAGTAATTTTCAAATATAGAAGTGGCCGGTCCTCAAGGGATGTATGTATCTAGGGAGTTAAATATTCCAAAATCGACAGTGGCTTTTAGGATTAAGAAATGGAAGGTGAGTTAAGATTGTCGGAATGGGTTTCGACCTGACATACCATGCAACTAAGGGATAAGAGTCCGACAAGCGTAGTCCAAATAACTAAAGTAAAATCAACAGGATTATTATCAAGTGGCAAAAGATCATGGACTTTTAAATGCCCAAGCAAGCTGAATGGAAGAAAATAAGAAAATGGGTTTCCAAGAGGCCTCAGGAGAGTTTATCCAATGCACTTCTGCAATTTTGACGTGAAATGGTTTGGATTATGTTTT
>JAPDSC010046359.1:34000-76465 GCA_026290005.1 Latrodectus geometricus
CCTGTTTGCACTAAAGCTCATTCATGGCAAATAAAACAGATTTTGTTTAATGAATCGAATTTACATCAAAGAATAACATAGAGAATGAATCTACAATATTCTTCCATTGTTAGCTAGAAAGAAACCTTTTCAATTTCATAATGAGATACACATTTGAAGTATATTCTGTTTTTAATCAAATACCTTCAATAGACATAAAAAATTCTTCTATTTATTTATTTATTTTTTTGAAATGTGGGTTGATGACGCAAAGTTGAAAAAGCAAAACCAAGATTCTTGCTAATTATCTCACTGATGGTGTTTTAAATTTTTATTATAAAATTGTATCAAACTCATAACTATTCTCAAATTAAGGATAAACTAATCAAAAATAGAAATAAAAAAACCCTGTAGAATTCTTATCTATCCAATATTTTAATTTTAAAAATGGGAATGATTATTTTAAGCTTGAAATTCATTTCAGAAATTAACTTTGATTGGAAATGGAAGTAATTATTTATTATTTAACTCTTTTATTCTTATCTATCCAATATTTTAATTTTAAAAATGGGAATGATTATTTTAAGCTTGAAATTCATTTCAGAAATTAACTTTGATTAGAAATGGAAGTAATTATTTAGTATGTAACTTTTTTGACAATGCTAAAAAGATTTCAACAGGTTCTTAACTTTGCTACAAACACTTAAAGACTCGAAAAGAATTGTAATAAAATTATACTTGATGAAATCTCCTATGGGTTTATCATTGAGAAATACCAGAGTAGACTAACTTTGAACAAGGATTGAATCATCATTTTATGTCTGAAGAGATATCGTATCAGCCTGATCACCAATTGAATTAAAGTGATAAAATTCTTCAGCAATTTTTCCAAATATCCCCAGTAAATTTCTTAAGAAATGTAAAATAGGTTTTACATAGCAAATTATTTTAATAATGTAATTCTCTTTTCACTATCCTATGGAGAGAATTTAAATTTTTTGACATTTGTAAAAAATAAAACCTGAAATTAAAAGTACTTAAATGCTGGTTTGCCCAAAACAATTATGAATGAAATAATAGACAATATCAGCAAAATAATTATAATGTGGGCTGAAGTTATCAAAAATTTAAATCTTCTTTCATCAGTTAAATGATTGAAAAGATATGAATTGGTTCTCTTAAAGTTTATAGTAAATTAATTCTAAAACTATACAAAAAGATTAAAAAATTTAATACTTGATAAATTGCTTTAAAAGAATATTTCTGATGAATGTTCAAATTCCTTTTAGATGTCAAGAGATATTTTAATACCAAAATCTATCGTGACATTGTACAACCCAAACTACACATATCATATTTGTCTTGACTCTTCTAAAACTGCTGAAGGAGCTATTCTTAACCCGAACATCGTACTGGAATTCTTCATCTTATATATTATCATTCTCTTAAACTAGATTATGAAAAAAATTAATATAGATTATGAAAAAAATAATTGTGCCATCAAAATAGAATGTTTAGCTATAACAGATATTGTATATAAATTTCACTATTATATATATACGTAGTTAAATTCATGATCAATACTGATAACAATGAATCTCTAATTCCATGACGCCTACTCTGTCTTGTGGTTAGCATGCCTGACTGTGGATAGGGAGGTCTGGGTTCGAATCCCGGTTAGGGCATGGATGTACTCTCTCTCTCTCTATCCTGTCTTTGTCCTTTCCTTGTATGAATGGAGTATGAATGGTTGCCTACCCTATAAATGGGTACCTATGGCATGTATGTTCAGAGGTGTCAAGTCAGTCTTCTGCCCTTGTGGTTCCTCTCCAAAAAAGGAAATGCATACCTGGATCTTGTGTGGGCTTTCCTGCACTAGGGGGATAAGCAACAACAACACTCTCATTCCATTGAAATCAATTAAACATTCTTCCTTTTTTCCTCAATGGAGCGTCAGCCCAGGGTGGCCCATGGCCTTCAGCATAATAGATTTCCAGACCAACCTCTGCTTTGATCAACTCTACCAATTTCTTATTTTCAGAATCTTTAGATTTGTTTCAAGACAGCCGATCCACGTGATCCTCTAGTTAAACTTTCTGCTTGGAAATATTATTCAGGCTGTTCCTTAAACTTTTATTGTATGAATTTCAGATGAAATATAAAACAGGTTCCCCAAATTTTGAAGCAGATATATTCCTAATTTATAATTCTTTCTGTTTAAATTAAAGAATTCCTTGTTAAATTAAGACGATATTAAATTTCATCAAAATAATGATAATGTTTATGGCAAAAGTTTAACTGAATAAAATGGTGTTATAATTATAAAAAAAAAAAACGAATTCATATAAAATTTTTGAGCTTATATCATTAAGAAGAAAATCATTAGATGAGACTCAAAATTTTTTTGTCTTATTGATATAAAATCAATGTTAAATCTGATTTCTCTCTCTCATTATCATTTAATTGTCATCGTTGATGATATCATAAAATTTTGTGAATGCTATGAAATATGTTAATTCAATAAGAAATCTACACAAAAAATATTGCTTATTTCAATCTCTACCAAATGTTCATGATCTTGTTAATTATTTTCTATTGACATTGTTGGTAGATTTTAACTACTATAGTTCAACTTAAAATATTTGTATATAATTATTGATCATGCCACTAGTAACACATGTATCTACTTTCTTCAAAAATATAAACATTGAATATAACAAGTTCTTTCAAATTAATTTACTGATGAAATATTTATAGCGGAAATTCCGGATTTACTTCAAGTAGGTCTAATCATTTTTTGGTAAAATATTTCTTCTAACCATCAACTCTTAACGAATGCCCAAAGTGAAAATAAGGAATCAAACCCTTGTTACCAAATTAAATGTAAATTAAGTCCTTATTCTGGTGCAATATCTTGGACAAAGTTGTTAACTCAAGCAAAAAATGTGAATATAGTAGTATAACCCATTCCATATAACTCTAAATTACTATCTACTTATTTAATGTTTAGAAAGATTTCCAATAATAATGTAATTGTAAATCAAAATTTATACCCACTAGTTGAAGAATCTAGAGATTTTTTAGTATAGAAAAGAAATGATAAAGAATTCCATTTTTTTTTATCGAATGCCAGCCAGGGTGGCAATAGGGGGTGCTCTGTTCCACTTTTTCAACTGAACCGTGATTAGGTGTGTAGTCCGATTTCTTCAGTACACACATGCCATAGGTACCTGTTCATAAGGTAGGCAACCATTCATATTCCCTTCATACTAGGAAAGGACAAAGACTGGAGAGAGATAAAGTACATCCATGCCCGAACCGGGTTTCGAACCCAAGACCTCCCTATACACAGTCAGACACGCTGACCACAAGGTGGGTGGCAAGAATTTTATTAAAAGAGCAAAATTAGAGACTTAAAATTTAGTGAGGTGGAATTCAATTCTGGAAAATTAAGTTTGAGTTATGACCAGTTTCAATGCCCGAATGCATGTAAACGTACTTCCTTTATTTAATTTTACATGCAATTCTAAGAAAATTTTCAGATGTAAATTTTGAGATTGATAAACCTAACAAACTTACAAAAAGTAAAAAAAAATACTGAATTATCACATTCTACCTTCTTGAGATATTTCTATGTACCAGGTAATTTCCTTCTTAAAAACTAGTCTTACAAAAGTACCAATTCATGAAATAAAGTTAGGATGTAAGAATTTTATTTTGGTTGCAAAATAACTTAGTTATAAAAATGAAAGATTATAAAATATAAGGAAACTCAATAAAAAAAACTCTGGTATTGTATACTGATAATGTACCTTTCATCAAACGTGTCTTTGAATTCTCCAATTATGCCAAATATAGTTTGCCTGATTTTGATTTTTTATTTCTTATGATTTACATAAATGTGTAAAATTCTCAATTTTATTAATTTTGCGTTTTATACTTTTGTGTGTGTCAAGTTTTTGTGATTCTATTTTATGTTTACGTTACTTAATTTGCTTTAAATTTCTGTTTGTTGTAAGTTATTATTAATATTTAATATATAAAAGCAATCTTAATGAGAAGAAAATAGTTGTTTTAATTGTTTTGAATAATTTTGTATAAATGGTGTTTAATTTTCATTAATATACTTGTATATTATTTTTATTATTTTTTAAATATTTCTACTAATATTTTTAAATATTTCTACTAACTTAGTTTGTAATAAAATATTAAAGTCAAAAATTTATCATTACTTTGTAATTTCAAGAATCTTCAAATATTTTTTGTAACTTTAATAAACTTAAATTTTTTTGTATATATTCAGTGTTTAACTACTGTTAATTCCTTATTAAAACTACAAAGGTGGGTTTATTAAATGATTTTATTGTTTAGCATCTATTTGTAATAAAACTCAATTCTATTTTGAAATATTTGTTTAATTATTAAATTAGTTTTATACAATAATAACCTCAGTATTTAAAAAGAGCAGAGTATCATTTGTATTCGAGGATTTCTATATTTATATTTAAAACAATTTCTATGAAACTAATTTTTTTTGTATTGATAAGTAACTGAGAGAGAAAATAGTACTAATGAATAAATTTTCAAACTGATAAGTTTCCATGTTAATGTTGAATTTATTGCAAATTCAATTCAACATTCTAATGTTTTAGTTTAAGTAAATTAAAATGTGTGTGTGTTATGATTAACTCTTTAATGTTTCCCTTGTATTTCAATAATTTTAAAAATAGTTAAAAACTTATCATTTAAAATAAATTCGTATCAGAGAGTAATATTTTTTTAACAGAATAATTGCTACTTTTGCAATCTAATAAGGGTATGAAAATGCAATTTAATTTATGTGTTCAAATAAAATATTTTGCTTTTAACATAAACTTTTGATAATTTGACTTTATAGATCATCAAAAATAATAAATGATTTATATTTCTTTTTTGAGGGCTCTCTTGAAATGTTTGAAATTTTTATTTATTTAGAATATTTTTAGTGAGTATAATTTTTATTTTGAATTCATCAACTGTCATTTTTACATAATTTTTTAATTTTAAAGTTAAAATTATTTATTGACTTATGTTTAGTTTTTGAAAAAAGATTTATAAATGATAATATTTATTATAATATAACTTAAAAATTCAACAAAATGATTTTAGTTTAACAATCATTTAAAACAAGAAAATCATTTTATTCATTGTTATTCATTATACTGCTTATGCATTACATAGATTTTGGTTACTAGATATTGCATGTATGCTATATCTTATCTTAAACATTTAAAAATACCATTATTTCACACAATATTCAAATATAAAACGTTAAATTTTGATTTTATAAAAAATTTACTTCGGTATGTTGGATTTTGACTACGAAGTTATTTCAGTAAATGGCGCTTCTATAGTAAAGGTCGTGTACTCTTAACGTATATCATTCCTGTTGTTGTTGTTAGTGACACTTGGCAACGTCAAGCCCGCCCGTCCCAGAGACTACGCGAATGAAGTCAGAGTGGGAGCGTCTTCGGTTTTTTTAATAGAGCACGCTCATACGAAGGTGGAAGTACGAATTTTGGCTCATAGATGGCAGCATCACCTGAATCTTCCAATTTAGAGATTGAAACCAGTGAAGACCCAAAGCCTGGCTCCAACCACCCCCCAGAGGTATTAATTTGTAATGGAAACATGGAGGACATTGCGACCCCGATGGATTTAACGTGCCCCAGTCGCCATTAGTGAACACGACAGATCTTCGGCTAAGCCGGGATTCGAACTCACCACCGTTTGGTAACGGGAACGATGCATTAACCAACCAGGCCACCGCGGCCTATATCATTCCTAATTTGCATTATTAAAAGAAAATATGCATAAATTTGAGAAATGAAGAAAATTCCTTTTAGTATTTCCTATTTAAATTTTCGGAAATCAGATTGCATTTCTTTTGTATTTCACTGTCACTTATTTTTGAAATGACGTAATACGTACAGAGTTGAAAATTAGGCATCTGAAATAATCAATATTTTTAAAATTCAAAACTGTAAATATTGTAGACCTTTGTATTTAAGGTTTATCTTCTGAAACTAAGAAGCTTAATTGAAACAGGCAGGAGCATTTTTTTATTTAAATTAAGCTGGGGAAAAAGAAATCCTTTATTTTTTTTCGGGAGATGTCTGCATCGATCGATATCTCATAAAGTGTTGAGCAAACAACTTCAGATTTATACTCATTGGAAAGTTGACATTTCACAGTAAAACATTCTCTTTCAGATTTCTGTTTGGTCCATTCAGTTGTGAGTTACAGGGTATTAAATATGAAAGTTAACAACAAGAAAATTCGGTACATTTTACAGTTTTTCTTTTATAAAGATGAAAATGCAAGCCAGGTGGCTGAAATTATGCATGATGTTCACATTATAACAGCCAATAATGCAAAATTTTGATTTCGTGAATTACGTTCAGGTATTTTTGAGGTTAATGATGTACCTCATACAAGTAGGCCCACTGTCAAAAATGTCGATGCAATTTTCGAAATGATCATAATTGGTCGGCAAGTTATCACCAGAAACTGAAAATCGATCCTAAAACAGTTTAAAACTATTTGCACAAACCGTATCAAAAATAGGTTAATTGAAGCGCCGAAGTTCAATTATAAATAATAGATTTCTTTTTTTTAAACATAATAATTTTTGAATATATTAGAATCAAAAATCATTTGGACTTTATTATATGAAAAAAAGTGACAAAATGCCATATTTTATTATTGTTTCTAACAGTTTTACATAAGATATCTATTTTCTCGTTAAAATAGTTTTGGATATAATTTTCATGCGGAGTTTAGTTAAGAAATGTTTTTAAAATAATAGTAAAAAATAAATTCACACACACACACAGCTTGCTACAAAAATATAATTCTTATTTCAACAAATTTGCATTAAAAGCTTTGACAAAAATAGTTTTCAATCACTTCATCCTACATTTTTAATTTTAACTATTGTTTAGCGACTAATTTTCTACTATGTATTTTGCATTAACATTATTTAGTTTTATATACGAATTTTATTATCAGTGGGCTTATATTATAGTTGTTTCAACTATGTTAGGGTAAATTATATAATTATATTTATTGAATTTTGATCGCTCTGTGATTCGAAAGATAACATAAAAAAAATTTCTAATAAAAAACAAAAAATTTCTAAATGCATATTTTATTCTCTACTCAAGTATGTGGATGAAGATACACATTTTAAATAGGTCTGGAAGAATTTATGAATCAAGCCATATGAAGTCGAGTCTTTTAATACCTTATATTTATGCAAATGGGATAATTATAAACTGAAAAAAATAATTGTTCATTGCATAATTAACTTATAAGTTTGCCGCCCACCCAGTCCAGTGGTCAGCGTGCCTGACTGCGGAAAGAGAGGTCCTGGATTTGAATCCCGATTCAGGCATGGATGTACTTTCTCTCTCTTTGTCCTTTCCTTGTATAAATGAGTTGTGAATGTTTGTCTACCCTATAAACGGGAATCTATGGCATGTGTATACTGAAAAAGTCGGACTCCACAGCAAATTATGGTTCAGTTGGAAAAGTGGAGCAGCGCACCCCATACTACCAGCCTAGCTGACACAAGACAATAACAACAATAGGTAAGTTTGAATTGGTGATTGAAACGAACATGTTTCGTATCAAGGAAGGTCCGTACAATACCGGCAACATCCGGTCGGGCATTGTCCTGCTGAAACGTAGGGTTTCGCAGGGCTCGAATAAAGAGTAGAGCCACGGGTCGTAACACACCAGAAATGTAACGCGCACTGTTCAAAGCACCGTCAATGCGAACAAGAGGTGACCGAGACGTGTATCCAATGGCACCCCATACCATCACTCCAGGTGATGCATGACGATGACGAATGCACGCTGCCAGTGTGCGTTCACCACGATGCCGCCAAACACGGATGCGACCATCATGATGCTGTACACAGAACCTGGATTCATCTGAAAAGATGACGTCTCGCCCAGGTTCGTCGTTGATCACACCATTGAAGGCGCTCTTGTCTATGACGCAGCGTCAAGAGAAGCCGCAGCCATGGTCTGAGAGTCCATGCTGCCGCAAACGTAGTCGAACTGTTCGTGCAGACACTTGTTGTCTTCCAAACGACCACGTTTCTTGACTCACGGCTCGTGACGTGGTTGCACGATCCATTACGGCCATGCGGATAATATGCCTGTCTTCTCGGCTGCTAGTGATAGGTGGCCGTTGAGATCCCGCATGGCTTTCCGTTACCGTCCTGAACCCATCGATTCCATATTCTGCTAACAGTCATTGGATCTCGACCGACGCGAGCAGCAATACTGCGATAAGATAAACCGCAATTCCGGTGCGCTACAATTCGACCTTTATCAAAGTCAGAAACGTGCTGGTACGCATTTCTCCTTCTTACACGAGGCATCACAACAACTTTTCACCAGGCAACAGCGTTCAAATGCAATTTGTGTATGAGGAACCGGCTTAACAATTTCCTCATTTAAACACAATGTAGGTGTCGCTACTGGCGCCTTCTTTGTCTGAATGCGCTGAAAAGCTAATCATTTGCATATCACAGCACCTTCTTCCTTTCGTATAAATTTCACGTCTGTAGCATGTCGCCTTCTTGGTGTAGCAATTTTAATGGCCAGTAGTGTATTAAAAAATCTATTTCCGGATTTTTATTTGCTTTTGATCTTGTTATTTCATCGATTTGATATTGTATCAAAAATATTAAAATGTAGGATTTTTTGCTCATGTCATGTTTAATATTTAATGCTGTATGCTTTACTGTTTCGCTTTTTAAAATTTTTCAAAAATAAAATTTAAATTTACTTTAGGAAATAAATATGAAACAAGCATAGATGACTCGATAAAGATTATTTCAATAGGCAATAACGTCTAATGTATCTATGCTCAAAATTAAAGGAATTCGAGTATAGTTATGCAACTGCTATTATTTTCTTACTAGTACAAAAAATAACCATTCTGACTTCTACAAAAAAACTTATTAATGATTCTCCCTTCTGTTTGTTACTGCAGTTAGCAGACTATTAATAAAGAATAATATCTATTTCTATATGATTACTACATAAGATATATAATGCTTATTACAATAATCAATGTAGTCTCGAAATCTTTCGATTTGAAAAATGAAATTTAAAATATTGACCAATATAAAAAACTTTCATTTTTTTAACATTGTATTTTATATGAATGTTTTTTGTTATATATATTTATAATTTTTTAAACCTATAAATTGTTTTTGCTGATGAATACACAAATACATATGATTACAATAAAGTAAGACTCACTTTTATACAATATAATTTTTATTTTTGTAAAAGACTAGACAGCTGTACAAATGTATTAACATATAAAATTGAATTCATTTCTTGTGCATTTAATGTTAAATATATCACAAATGTAATTATTATCTTGGTGTATATTTATATAAAAATATATTTTGATAAAAAGGACTAGAATTTTTTTTTGTTTAGAAATCGTATAACATTTCATTTGAAGATATTATTATATCAACTAGATTTGATATGATACGCTACATAATTATTGTTTCTTCTTGCTTTATATTTTACAAAATTAATATATAAGAAAATAGATAGCTTCTTCTTCTATTTTTATTTGAAAAATATGGATGAGTTATATGAATTATTAAAAGGCACTTATCACTTGTAAGAAATTCAGAATTAAATTATTACTTTAAACAGGTAACAAACAATAACTCTCATTTTCGACTGTCTTAATTATTCAAAATTTTTAAACTATTATACCTGGAAAACTAGATTTCTAAATAACAAAATGTAAGTATTATTTTAAAGTAGTTTGCAAGTTAGATAAAAATGCTTATTCAATTAATATAGGTAATCAAAAGTTTTAGACATTAAATTCGATTTTTGAAAAAACGTTTTACATTTAGCGATAGACATAGATTGTTTGTTTAAAGTTATTTATATGTAAAGTCTCTCTTACAGAGCTATTTTATATTTTTAAAGTTGCACAAAATTTTAACTTATAAAATTAAAAAAATCATAAACTAAAATATGTTCTGTTAGTTTGATTTACATGATGTTAGACAATTATTAACAAATCTAAATCAATGGAAAAAACTAGAATTCTAAAAAATAATGAAAATCATGAATGATAATGATAAAAAAAATATTGAATGTCATGAAATATATTTTTGATATGATGTAATGTGTTGATAGAGAATTGCTTTAAATGAGGTTTGAATTATGAGATATATCACCTAAACGAGACTTTGAAAAATGTCCAACAAGATAATGAAAGTTTTTGAAATATTAATATGCTAGTTCTGCACCCCAAGGCCTATAAGGTCTTCCAGTCGAAGAAGCATGTTGATTGAATGCTCCTGTACTCCCATATCCACCACTAGAAAATCCATGTCCTCCGAGGTATTGATTAGAGCTTGGCATTTGTGAAAGAGATGGTACCATTGCTGGCCCAGAAGGTCCATGTTGTACTAGTGTCATGGTGGACGGAGGAGCAGAAGTAGTATTCACTTGTGGAGGATTGCCAGACACGCGAGGATAGTGTCCTGGTGATGTGAAAGCATTGTCCATGGATTGTCCTAGTCTTGGTGGCTCGTTGCATGAGTACGACGTTTGTAAGGGTGCTTCCGTCATCTGGGGTCCCATGGAAGCAGATGGTCCGGGATATTGAGGTGTGGGTGCTGGTGGAAGAGTGGACGTAAAAGAGGATGGATTCCAAGAAGGTTGGACACTTGTCTTCAAAGACAGTTCTCGCTGGGCGGAGTAACATTGAAGATGGCTCATTAGCCTGACCCTCAAAGGATCCTGCAAGTCCATACCCTCGATTGCCACCAAGTAACGAGCTACTTCTGACGCACATTCTCTGAAACCAATGCTGTGGTAATCCATAGCAAATTTGTGAGGATCGAAAGATAAAGCATCAAAACCTGAAATATAGTTAAATTAGGAATTATTAATCATTTAATAGAATATTTGAAAATTTGATAGATGTCTGAAATCTTGTTTGAACAAGATTATAAAAAACATAAAGAAGTTAAAAGAAACAAATGGATGAGATGCTTGAATTTACTAACTTTTGAAGATGAATTATTTTAAAATTTGGAATTGTTGAACTTTTAACAAAATATCTGAAATCTTATTTGACAAGATTAAAAGAATATATATAATTGTATAAATAAGTTACAAGAAATAATTGAGGAAAGCCTAATTTGTGAAGATGGAGAATTATTTTTTTTATAACTAATGTTACTCATTTAAAAAGGTTTGTACTAAGGCATAAATTATTTTATGATAAAAACATTAGTAATTTAATGAATTTTAAATATTCATGAGAATTATAAAAATTTGATAGTGTATGAAACAAATTAAAGAAATCTTAGATTAGTAAAAATTATTGTAAAACCATTGAATATTTTTTTTAAAAATAATATGTATATATATAACCTTTTTTATAGTAAATTTTCAACCATTGTTCATAGTATTTAAAACAATTATGAATTTATAGAAAAAATTTAATATTATGGATGATGTAATTTATTAAAACTTTTAACTTTATTATAATACAATAGTTAATTATTTTTATCTTTTAAAATAAAGCTTTTCTAAAAAGAGTTTTTTGTAATATGATATTTCTTATTAAAAATATATGCAATTTAAAATATCAGAATAAATGTTGACTTTTCAAGCAAGGACTTTACATAAATGATAACCGTTTTCATTGTATTTAAAAGGAAATTTTATCGTTTCATTAAATTAATCTTAGATAACTAGTGAAGAAATATTATAAAGTTATTTTCTGACAGGTTTTTAATTTTATGGAAGAAAAAATATTTTTGAAGAAAAATTTTACCTTTTGCATGCAGCATTTTCAGATGATCGACAGTAAGTTGCAAGATTTCTGCTTTTTCCAATTTTGCTGAACCCTGAAATCAGAAATTTTCGTTAATTAATTGAAAAAAAAAAGCAAATTCAAATAAACTTAAAAATTAAATGTACTGTGTGAATGAATTGTTCATCGCGTCCTTCATTTTGTGAATATTTATATATTTTGTTAAATGTAACGAAATATTTGTTGCAAAATATTCTATGAATTACGTGATTATAATTACAAAGTTTTTTTTTTAAGTGAAGACAAATATTATTTTCATTTTGTTATTTTTTTAAGTGAAGAAAATCATTTTAATCATAATAACCTATTATTAAAATCATAGATCAGTGTTTTTAAAATTATTTTTAGCTGCAACACTGTTTAAATGTGTTATTTCCTCTTATATGTTTGAATGATTTATTGACCTTCATTGATAGTATCATAATTGAAAAAAATTAAGATAATTTATTTTGATAAAATATGCATAAATCTGTCATAAAAACTTTGAAAAGCTATTTCATTACATTTTAGTTTTGTTAGCGAATAATAATTATTATTCACAATAATGGAAATTCACACAAACACATTCGAAATATATTTCAGTCATTTTGTTACTTTTTACCTTTTGCAAAACGCGTGCATATAAATTCTATTGTTATTTCAGTTTAGGAAATAAGAAATATAAATTAAAACAATTACTTGTTTTTCAAAAGCTGCAGGAACTAATCTTCGAAGTTCAGACAAGGAGCTATTAATTCGATCCCTTCTTCGCTTCTCAATTATCTAAAGGAAAAAAAGGAAAGAATATGAGCATGAAACAATTTTTTAATATAATTTATTGAACACTTGAAATATTGCAAAAAATTTAGTTAATTTAATGTTGACATCTTTTTCTTAATTTTCTTACAGTCCAACGTTTATACAAATTATGTTTTAAGTCCAACGTTTATACAAATTATGTTTAACAAGCATTTCTTTACAAATTATGTTTTCAAAATTAAATTCACAAAAAAACATTTTGTTGTTTATAAGGAAATATATATATTTTAATAATGTGTGCATTATGAGGATTTTTTATGATTTAACTGTTAGAGTTTTTATGACTTTTATGAAACTAAAAGTATCGAAGCAATTGTAAGAGAAAATGGTACATTAATTATTCATTTTATATAATTTTAAACAATTGTTTTAAAAAAGTTATTAGATAAAATTTCTATAATTTATCTGAAGTGAAGACTACAATTAAAAGTCATACAATAAGAGCGAAGAATATCCCTAAGAAATTCTACAATATTTCATTGATAAATTTATTTCATTTTGATAAAAAAAAATTCTTATTTTGTAATCTGATGTTATATTTCCACATAAAAATTGTAACCCTATACGCATACATACACTCTTAAATAAAAAATTATTCATTTCAAAGTGGTTAATTTCATTAGTATCTATTGAATATTATTAAATCAAATTAATTTCTATAACAGTAAACAAAGGTGACTCCATTCATTAAATATTAATTAGTAAAATTATCCGTAGGAAATATTATATTTTCCCTTTTAGGAATAAAAAGTTCTAGAAATAACTAAAATGTAATTAGTTTTTTTTTTTTTTTTTTTTTTAAATAAATTAGCAATATCTACGAATTTAAACACTCGAGAGCATTCTAAACTTAACAAAAAGTGTGATTGAGCTTTTTATTTTAAAGCTATTTCAGTATTGTCATCAAATTGTTTTAATCATTGTTTTGAATAAAAGTAAATAAGTTCCCTATCCTTAACAAGTATTTTTTTTATTAAAGTAGTTATATTTAGTTAAAATATTCTTCATAATTAAATGTATAAATTTATTAATATTTACTAATGTATGCATTTATTGATATAAATTTGTTAATAAATTTATTAAACTGATATTAAAAAATAATTTTTGGAACAACCAATCTCACATTTTCTGAAAAACCGAAAATAATTTTTTTTTAAATATTTTTCTATCTTTAGGCACTTAGATAAAATTTAAATAAATGGAACTTACTCCTCGTCTTCTTTTTCTGTTCAACATTTGGCAGCTATCATTACTCTGAGTGGGCGTTCTGAAACAAAATATTTTACATTATATATATATATATATATATATAGCATTGATTAGAAATCTCTTAGCAACAATAGATATAAATTTATGCGTTGATAATTATGGTTGAAGAAAATCAAAATTTTTGTAGTATCCTGCGCTTTTCATTGACATTAAAACTTTGAAGGTAAAAATCATCATTTCTAGCTGACAATAAAACAATTAATAAGTATCATTGAGTTGTACTTTTAATCTGCTTTATTGAATAAAACAATTAAATTAATCTTCCTTTCAATAAATACTTTCTTAAATATATAAAATTAAAGATTAACAATTGTTTGCCTCAAAATTAAATTAAATTTTTTCTTAACTGTTTAGAAGATTTAATTGAGCACTTTTGTGACTAAATGCCTCAACTTAATATATTTGAATACATCTATGTCAAACAAATTCCAAATTCATATAATTTCATCAATATAATCATATAATTTTAATAACTAATAAATATTAAATAAATGTCCTATCTATGTAAAATAACATTTGTTAAAATGGGATTTTCATGTATGTCTACATATGATTTGCTTGTACATGTAATGCAGAGGATTAATAATGCAAGAAATATATTGAAATAAAACATGCACATCAAGTAAAAATCTGTACAGTCGTCTTTCCTGCATCATTGTTGATTTCCAAGGAGAAACTGAAGTTTGACCGATTACGAGAGGAAGGAACAAGCATCAACGAAAAAACAACATCAAGGTAAACAAAAAATCATGAAGTTAATTTATAAATTTTATATTAAAAACCGTGCATGTTGATGTTTAAAAATTTATTTCTTAACTTAACATCAAATAGTTTTTAAACCTTTAAAAAGAACTTATCTTTCAAATAATTATTAAGTTTATAAATTTATTAATGTATTAAATCATTAATTTTTACT
Organism: Latrodectus geometricus; assembly: GCA_026290005.1. Taxonomy (NCBI): domain Eukaryota; kingdom Metazoa; phylum Arthropoda; class Arachnida; order Araneae; family Theridiidae; genus Latrodectus; species Latrodectus geometricus. The sequence continues at coordinate 48,889 of JAPDSC010046359.1, forward strand.
ATTTTTAAAGACTTTTTTCCATTTTTAATGTAATATTACTTAAGAAAAATTATTCATCTGAATAAGAAATAAGAGTTAGAAATTAATTAACCTATCAAGTCAAAATTAATAAGGAATCTGGAATATTTGTGAAAATAAAATAAATATGCAACTAAAAGTCTAATGGATGTGCATTTATAAAGTGTTTGTATTAACTATATAATTTAGTGAAATAAATACATTCCAAATTAAACATAGTAAATAAACTAAATTAAAAAAACATTATGAAATAATAAATGAAAACAATATCTACCAGTTAACAAACATCAGTATAAAATTCTAATATATCACACTACAAACTAATGAAAATAAATAAGATAGCTAATTTATCAATTTTGAATAATTAAAATGAATTCTCATTAAATTTTGATTTTTAAAATTTCATTAGATGAAAAATATAAATATACGTTTTAACATGATATTAACGAGAAATATGTAAATAAATCCACTTAAATGAGTATTCAATCCATAATTGAGAATTTTTCGAGGCATATTTATCCTTTTAGTGTGCAAAATTATTTCAATAATTTCTCTCTAACTATATTGTTAATATTAATTTCAAATTCATTATGCAAATAAGCATAATTTTAAATTATAAATAACTGGTCATAAAAGTGTGAAGGAATATAAAAAATTTTCTATAGCGGAAACAAGCTGGCTCTTAAAAACTTAAAATTAATTTCGATTCAATGTTGCGAACAAGAAATTCTTCCCCTGTATGCCGGGAAAATCTTGATCATGAAAACCACTTACCCTTTAGAATCGTCGCCAAAGACATCATCACAGTCTGAGTCCATGTCGCTGATGTTTCTCTTCATGTCTTCTTGCGTAAGGTTGGATGGGAAGTAGTAGGGGGTGTGTGCACACGACCTGCGCTCGCCGAGACACACGAGTGTTCTGAGTTCTAACTGTGCGCGCCACGCGACTAGTACTTCCTTTCGGTATTGTAGGAAGCAGTAAGGAACGTGCGGATGAATGGACGAGAGTAGGATGGGTTTCCATGCGAACGTGCGCCGCGCTGGCGATCGCCAAGTCAGGTGCCAATAAGGGAGTTAATAGTTTCACAAAAAAGGATTGTCATAAAAATTTTTTTAACTCAAGAGCTTGGTTTAGGTACATAGAAATAATTGTCTCTTAATAAAGATATCTTTTTATATTCGTATATTTTTTTAAAAATAATTGGTAATAAAAATTATATATAATATTTAAAAATGCTCTGAAATTATTTCGATTTTCAGTTTTTTTTAAAAAAATATTTTATAATTATGTGACTTGCTCAAAAATTAATGCTTTTCATTGAAAAGCAACAATGTTGTGATTTTTCTTACACATGTATTTCACAATTAATTGAACTAATTTGCCGAAATGACATACAATAACTTCTAATTATGTAAATAATTAATTATGTAGGTTTTTAATATTATATAATAAGTTAAAACTTTAATGAAAGTTCTAAAAATAGACATAAATAAAATCAAATTTATAAACCTTATTGTTAATAACAGAAGGTTTAAAATGTTAATAACAAAATAAATCAACTTAAAGACAAAAAATTAATAAGACCGCAATTCAAAAAACATTTAATATAAATTACTAAGAAAATAGGTTTTTGTTGTTATTTTGTGCCAGCTAGGCTGGCAATATGAGGTGCACTGCTATACTTTTCCAACTGAACCATAATTTGGCATGTAGTCCTATTTTTTTCAGTACAAAAATGCCATAGGTACCCGTTTATAGGGTAGGCAACCATTTATAACACATTTATACTAGGAAAGGACAAAGACAGGAGAGAGAGAAAGTACATTACTGCCCTATACCGGATTCGAACACAGGACCTCCCATAAACAGTCATCTTATGGTCAGCTTACCTGACCACATCCGTAGTCAGGCATGCTGACCAATAGACAGGGTTAAGGAACTAGGCAAAATGTTATTTAACTATATAATAAGGAATGAAAATGGATTTTGAATTTAAGCAGTTTGCATGAGTGTATTTGGAACAGATAGAAACATCAATAACAAATTATATTGTAATATTTTCAATTTTTGTTATATGTAATAAGGAATTTCAAAATTAATATTGGAGATTAATTAAGGGAAAAAGAATAATAGAAATGAATTTTATTTCATATTTTTAAATCCATTAATTGCATAAAATACAAATATATAAAATTATCAGTAGATGCTAGTAGTTTACTCATTATCAGAGTTAAAACACTAATTTTTAATTATTTTTAAATTTATGAACTGAAAAATTGCAAATAAAGAAAAATATGTTCAAACCATAATCATGTCAATGACATTATTAAAGGAGTAAAACTTTATTAATTTCGCCAAATTACAGCTAAAACCTTATAACTGGCAACCCCTCCTATGAGAAAGTTTCGGAATCGGATGGGAGTCGCGTGTGCTGATTGGTTGGCCTTATGCCCATATGTGTGCGGGTGGCTGCGTTCGCGAGCGTGGGATCCGCCACTCATTCAGACCTCCACACTCCCCTTTATTTTATTATCTTTTTTTTGTGTAATCTGTTTTTATATAATTTCTACATTTTTCTCACGGTTAACCTCCCAAGTACTGCGAAGTCGGATAGATGATAAGGCACGGTGTCGAGACCTTATCGGGAATTAGGGAAACTTGCTATGTAGTGTGTTTGTGAAACAGTTTACAGAAAAGCATATTTTTTTCAGTGGACCTGCATGATTCTTATATCGATTTGGATTTAATTTATTCTCAAATAGAGCGCTTTAAAATCTCTAATAATTTTATACCTGGATTCATACATTTAAATATTTAATGTTAATAGCCTATTATAAATCTTATTTAAGACTATTTGCAAAAAAACAATGCCTTCAGTGAATAGCATATTTTAATCACATACATTACTCACAAAACTGGAGTGATATTTATTTGTAAGTGATTATTGTACATTAAGACTAAAAATCGTATAGTTAATATTAAAAGCACATTTAATTGGCTAGAAGACTGAATTGTCCTGTTTTATCATGTATTTAAATCAGAATGGTTAAGAAACGTGAGAAATTAAAGTATTTTTCCTTATCTAATTTACCATTAAAATATATATAAAAAAATGATCATTAAAATAAATATTAATATTTAATAGTTATTTTTTAAATGGCATAAAAAGAAAAAATAACTATTAATTTTTAATAGTTATTTTTTATTTTATATATTTTTTATATTTTTAAATAAATTAATATTTATTTTAATTTTTTATTATATTGAAATAATATAATAAAAAATTAAAATAAATATTAATTTTTAATAGTTCTATTTTAAATGGCTTTCTTATTTGTTTTTATATAACATATTTTTTTATTTAAAACATTTATGCTTTTATGCTTATTTAATTTATTTATGCTTTTTATGTAAAAATGATATAATATATTTTCCTGATTTTTTTTACCATTTCAAAGAAATAAATTGTTTTTCTTCACATAATAAAGTTGTATAAAGAGAATATGGTATAATAAGCATTTGTTTCGTTAGAAATTTTTTTTTCAGTCATGATTGGCGTTGAGAATTTGTATAATATATGAATTTCGGCACAAAAAATTATCTACAGTTAAAACAAATTTTATTTATCTAAAATTCAAAGATAATAATTTATCTCCCAGTAATTTCAATTACTCAAAGATGTTTGTGTTTGAGTGTAAAGTGTAGAATTTTTCAATTTTAATAAAAATTATTAGTTTTAATTCATAAAATAGTTCACTCTCTTTCTATGTATGCGTGAGAGTAAGTATAAATTAAAAGAGAGAATATCTCATTCTCTTTTATCATTTTTTCTTTGTATCATAAGGTAATCGTATATGTTTGAATTATTAGCACATTACTATTACTTTGTTTTCAGAAAATAATCTTGTTCAATCTTGTCTTAAAAGAAATATAGGAATGAGGAAATCAAATTTTATTGATTAAAACTTTTAAAAAATAAAAAAATACTCTTACCATAATTAATTATTATTAGAATTATATAATTATGGTAATTTTTTATTTTTTATAAGTTTTAGTAAAATTAATTAATAATAAAATTAATAATAAAAATTAATGATTTAATAATTAAATTGTAATAATTAAATAAATTTAAAATAAAAATTAATAATAAAATTAATTATTATTAGAATTATATAATTAATCTTTAATCTTAATGTTTTACTCATTCTGGTCAAATTGTAAATATGTTGATTTTTTATTAAAAAAATTCTTCTCTAATGCAACGAAAATCAATATATTTCTTTTAAGCACGATTTAAAATTCTATTTTATATAGGGATTGTATCCTCTTGAGACGTTGATTAGATAAAACAACTTTGTAACTCTAATTTATTCAATTTTACCAAAAAATAATTTTCAAATTAAGTACTTTTGAAAGTATTAATGATGGTTAAAGGATTCTCGAATCCCTGAACCAAGTAATATAAATAGAAAATAAAATTTAAAACTTTGAATCTTTGTGGTTTTGATTAATTCATACTGTTAATTATAACAATAAGAATCTTCAATTAAAGAATTATGAAACTTTAAATAAAATAATTTTAATAAGTCTAATTTTTTTTGATATCTGACAGAGTATTTTAATTAAAATATTTATCTAACGTTACATTAATTTAAACTAATAAAAAATTATTTCATTATTAATTAAAAGTAATCGTATATTGTTTTGTCTTAAATGACCCGTGTCAGTCATTGAGTATAAATTAATTAAATAAATTAGTTTCATTTATACTTAACTATGCTTCATTAAATAAATTTAATAAAGCATAATTAAGAATAAATGAAACCTTTGATTTTAATTCTAAATAATTATTTTTATTGCTCAATGTTCCCACTTAAAATTTCATTAACAAGTGAAATTTTGAGGTAAAATGAAACATTTCAAAATTATAAAACATCATTACCGAATTTTCAAGGAAAATTTCAAATATATAAATTTTAAATCATTAAAAATTTAGGGAAATTCACTTCATTATATTTATTACATTTTGTAATAATTTATTACCCTTATTTTTTTTTTGTTATAAGTATTTTGAGGGTTTTCTTCTTTCGTCACACTTCGATAAGCTTCTAACAGGTGGTTTGCTGCATTCACTGTAAACTCATCATGAAACATTGCTGCGTTTCCTTACTGTAATTTTATGTTCAGTAGAGCAAAACTATATATATTAATTTGATAAAAAAATTAATTTGTTATTTAGTTGACAAACGCATTTTTCTGATTTTAATATTTTAAACTGAGAGTAATTACTTTTATCACTGAAAATTAGCTCTCATTTGTAAAGGTTTTCAGATTTTCACTTCAAAATTATTGTAATAATTACAAAAAGTATGAAAATCAGCACTAGTATGCATTTTTAAAATAAAGTTTACATTTTATTACAAATTTTATTAATAAAATATTAATTACCTTAAAATGTTTTTTATATTTCGGATCTCAAAATCTCATTTCTCTATTGAAACATAGTTAAAAACATATCTGAATAATTGTTAAATATAAATTAACTTTTTAATCTAATTTTATAACGCGAGTTTAATTTTGGTATAAAAATTATTTTCTATCAGTTACTTGCCTTCTTTTTGTTTATTGCAAAATTATAAAACATAAGCATATGTATATGAGCAAAATTTACTTATCAGAATATTTACCTTGTCAATGTGTGATTACATAATTGACAGAGGAGTATTTACCTCGTCATTGTCTGATTGCATGATTATCAGAATATTTACCTTGTCTGTCAGACATGCTATTGGCTTGCATTTCATGTAAAGCTCATTGGATTTTGTATCAATAACCATGATAGACAGAATGATTAATTCATGAGGGAAAATAGATAGTAATATTAGGGTTTTATTCAGTATACCTAACATAATTCTTTTGTAATTTATTTTCTAAGTAACATTTAATTATAAGGAAGGAGTAAGTATAAATGAATGTAATGTGATGTCTAATCAATATAGAAGTGAAAAAAATATATTAAATCTCGTCATCTATTATTTACCTATACTTCCTCGTCAAAGGTTAATGTATTTTTTGCTATAGTTCTTGAAAATAAAATAAATTGTAATATAATTCATTCATTAAACTATAACGTAATTAATTTTTTGAAATTAAATGAAAATTTTTTTATTTCTTTCTCTTAAATTTAAAAGAGATATAGTGAAATATTTCCCCGAAAGTGTGCATAGCAATACTCATACTTCAATTATTTTATTTGGCTCATTTTGTTGCTTATTATATTTTCCCACAGTTATCGATACCCCTATGTTAAATATTGTACGTCTTCTTTTCCCGCAATTCTCAGCCTTTTTTCCCGCGCATTTTATGGTCGCGTGCTTTCGAAGTGGAGGGGAAGGGAGATGGAAGCTGGGAGGGGATCGTGTGTGAAAAATTGGGAAGTCGCGTTCCCAGGATGTGATCGGGGCTGCACGCCTGATATAAAGGAATATGTTTTGATTTTTATTGAATATTTTTTCGCCCACTCTCTCTCTTTAGCAATGAAAGGGATAGACCAGGTGAGGAGATGCTTCTCATTGATTTGCGGTGCTTAAACACAGATCTAAATCACGCGAAGAAGCGTTCGTGGGTATTTTAAGATTGCATTCATTAATAGTTTGTTTTGCAGTTGGAATCACATTCATTTTCTTGTAGTCGATGGGGAATGTGAATGAAATGTGTGTACACTTATTTTATTAATAAAGTAGAAAAAGAGGCATGAATAGAATCTTGATTTTAATCATAATAAGAATACTAATTTTAATTCTAATACTGTTTACAATATTATTAATTCCTAAATATATCATTTAAATATTATGTTCTTTAATAAGAATGAGAAAGTATTAACGAATAACTATGAAGGCCTTATGTCGATGTGACTTAAAACATGTGACTGTGACTTATTTCTGGAAACAGTGGTTTTATTTGTAATTTAAAAACTTAAGGATCAACTCATATTGAACTTAACCCTTTGGGTGCACATTTATTTGAATAATTTTTTGCATTTAAATCACATTTAATTTTTTGGAGTATAGAGTAATTTGTAAGAACAGCATATTTTGTGAAAGAATTCATTTATTTCATGATATATTAATATATGTATTATATTAGGATAATTTAATATTTAGTATTACAGAAAAAAAATTTAGGAACGAATAAATTCTTGTTATAATAAAAAGCAAATTTTATTAATAATTTTGAAGAGTAAGGTGGATACAAATTACTTTGAAATAAACAAAAATGAACATGTTAAATATTGTATCATTTTCAACGACGTATCAGAACGTCACGTGCGACTTTGGTCAAATTAATACATGACGTTCTGATACGTCAAATGCGGTCAAAGAGTTAAGTTCTTAGTTCACCATTTATAAACTGAAAATCACCATAATAATTGGGCTTTATTACATATTAATTAGTTTCATACTAATTCTATTCTATTAGTGTGGAAAGAAAAATGCCGCTTCTATGATGTTGGCTTTTATTTGATCGTAAGTCAAAGTTTCTTACATTAGTACCATCGATGTCTTAAAAGGATCCCAATTGCTCAAATGAGTCTAATATGCAACAATTATCAGAATATAAATATGAGGAATAATAAATAATATAACTAAATTAAGAATATAAAAAGCAAAAAATAAATTTAAATAGTTATAAAATGAATAAAGTTACAGAAGGAGGATAAGATGGAAAAAATAACCTGAAAAGCAAATATTCTCTGGTAAAAAGCTATAAAAGTATTTTATCCATTTGTTATTGGAAAACTGCAAAAAAAAAAAAAAAAAATTTGGTAAAATGAAACTATAAAACCCAAAGGCTATTCCATGCAATGGATGTAAGTTTTATTTGATTATTATATTATTTGAACTTCCCAAAACATATTAGGTAACTATATAAATATATGATGTGAATAACAATTTAGATATTAATTATAAATATGTACACAGTAAAATTAATGAAAGCTATTAAGACCTCCGAAATAAATAATGAAAATCATTTACGTAACATATTAGAAAGGAAAAGATTTCAAAAATCAATTAAGAAACATGGAAAATATAAGAACTATTAAAAGATTTAAAAATTTAACTATAGAGCATATTACTGAAAATGAAATTTAAAATTAAAAGAACACAAGGAAATATTAAATTATATACTAGATATGAAAGAAGATAATAAATCTAGGAAAAGATTAAAATGAAAAGATTAAAGATTTAAAGATTAAAGAGAAAAGAATGTAGAAAAGATTAAAGATTTCAAGGAAGAATCATTTAAAAAACATGGTAACTAAGAACTCCTATTTAAAAAGCTAATATTTTAACTGTAGAGCATATTACTGAAGATAAAATTTAAAAGAATATAAAAGGAAATATTATATTATATACTAGATATTATAGAAGCTTATAAAATTAAGAACTCTACGAAAAGATGAAAATAAAACATAAAAAATCTCTTGATCTTAATTATAATATTTGTAAAAGTATTAAATATTGAATACATAAAGTATGTAAATTCAAGTTGATAGTCTTCTTGGAATACTTTTAAGAGAAATAATTGTAATCAAGGAGATCATGTAAAGGAACATTATAACCATCTCTTAACCTAATAAACGTACATTTCAAAAATTTAAATTAAGTGATAATCAAACTTTGGAATTAAGAAAAGCGTGGATATTTCATGAGAAATATGTAAAAGTAAGTTCCCTAGTTACACTATAAATTTTACAGATATGCAAATTAATCAAATCATAAAATATGTAAAAGAATAACAAACAGTAATTATATATATATATATATACTGAAAACTTGAGGGTTTGAACATTTTTGAATCCGAATATAACTTTTTTTAGAACTAGGAATCATTAAGGGTAATACAAATTAGAATGAAATACACTACTGGCTATTAAAATTGCTACACCAAGAAGGCGACATGCTACAGACGTGAAACTTATATGAAAGGAAGAAGGTGCAGTGATATGCAAATTATTAGCTTTTCAGCGTATTCAGACAAAGTAGACGCCAGTAGCGACACCTACATTGTGTTTAAATGAGGAAATTGTTCAGCAGATTCCTCATACTCAAATTGCATTTGAACGTTGTTGCCTGGTGAAAAGTTGTTGTGGTGCCTCGTGTAAGAAGGAGAAATGCGTACCAGCACGTTTCTGACTTTGATAAAGGTCGAATTGCAGCATACCGGGATTGCGGTTTATCTTATCGCAGTATTGCTGCTCGCGTCGGTCGAGATCTAATGACTGTTAGCAGAATATGGAATCGATGGGTTCAGGACGGTAATGCGGGATCTCAACGGCCACCTATCACTAGCAGTCGAGAAGACAGGCATATTATCCGCATGGCCGTAATGGATCGTGCAACCACGTCACGAGCCGTGAGTCAAGAAACGGGGTCGTTTGGAAGACAACAAGTGTCTGCACGAACAGTTTGCAGCAGCATGGACTCTCAGCTCGGAGACCATGGCTGCGGCTTCCCTTGACGCTGCGTCATAGACAAGAGCGCCTTCAAAGGTGTCATCAACGACGAACCTGGGCGTACGAATGGCGAGACGTCATCTTTTCAGGTGAATCCAGTTTCTGTGTACAGCATCATGATGGTCGCATCAGTGTTTGGCGGCATCGTGGTGAACGCACACTGGCAGCGTGCATTCGTCATCGTCATACTGGCCCATCACCTGGCGTGATGGTATGGGGTGCCATTGGATACACGTCTCGGTCACCTCTTGTTTGCATTGACGGTGCTTTGAACAGTGCACGTTACATTTCTGGTGTGTTACGACCCGTGGCTTTATACGAGCCCTGCGAAATTCTACGTTTCAGCAGGATAATGTCCGACCGCATGTTGCCGATATTGTACGGACCTTTCTTGATACGGAACATGTTCGGATGTTGCCTTGGCCAGCACGTTCTCCAGATCTTTCACCAATAGAAAACGTCTGGTCAGTTGCTGAGCGACTGGCTCGTCACCAAACGCCAGTCACTACGGTTGATGAACTGTGGCATCGTGTTGAAGCTGCATGGGCATCTGTACCTGTACAAGCAATCCAATCTCTGTTTGACTCAATGCCCAGGCGTATAACTGCTGTTATTACTGCCAGAGGTGGTTGTTCTGGGTACTGATTTCTCAGGATCTATCCAGTCAAATGTTTTGAAAATTTAATCACTTGTTATTTCTAGTATAATATATTTGTGCATTAAATATAATTTTGTTATCTGCATTTCTTCCTGGTGTAGCAATTTTAATGTCCAGTAGTGTATATATAGATTTATATTAAAGTGGTAGAAAGTGGAAATAAATGAAAAAAAGGAAAAAGATTTAGTATATTTATTATATACACTTTACCTCAAACGCTCGATAAATTAAAAAATATTATTGATTTAAATAGAAATAAAAGTCCTGGAAGTTATTGGGCATATTATTGTAATAATTCTAAAAGCGATTTTATTGACTACTTTTTATTTTTTGGGATAATATAAATACAGTGATATTAAAATAAGGTTTCATTTTTAAATATTGTAAGTATATTGAAAATTTCAAATACATATTAAAAAATACCTAATAATCTTTTGTATTTTTTGTTTAAGAATTTATCATAAAAACCAACTAGTATTTTCAATAAAGAAAATATTTTTATAAAGGAAATATTGTATATTACATACTAAGGACATTTCATTATTTGAACTTTTTAGTGCTAAATATTCTAAACCATTTTCTTTTATATAAATAGAATTTAAGTATTTTTATATACATCGCGCGCATGTAATATTACAGAACAATATGAAAAATTTTTATGTTTTAATTATTTTTAAATAAATAGAATTTTAGTAATTTTCCTATGTAGATTTCATATAATATTACTGACAATATAATAACTTTTTATGTTTGATGGTAAGGGCTTGATCAATTTATTATTTTTTTTTAACTGTTTTTATATCATAAGTGGTTTTAATACTTATCTGACTAAATGGAAACAATTCTCCTTTGTTTTATTTGAAGACAATATTTAATAATAAATTCTCGAAAAATTACAAAATCTATTTATTTAAAAGTGAAAAGTGTATGATATTTTATGTTTTAAACTAAAAAATGTATTATAAGAGGCATAAAATAGGGCGAAAATATATCTCCTGGAAAAGCTTTCTTAATTCATCAATGATACAAATACATTTTTATTATATTTTGATAGTTATTTGAATCAAAATAAAATTTCAAAAAGAAAAGTACTTTAATAAATAATAAAAATTAAGATTTTGTAAATGAAGTTGCTTTAATAAATACAAAATAATTATTTACGAGTAAACAAAATTTCAAATGGAAATTGAGTCTATTATTAATTGTAAAACTATCAGAAATCAAATATTAAGATTGACTCATTTTATTTGTATCCATTAAATATCAGTACTTACTGATTTGATTTTCGATATAAGTATATGAGATTCTGCTGATAAAAATGCATTGAAAAATGATGAATATTTAGCAATGAATTTTTTAATTAATATATAATAAATGAAAATTATGTGGCAACAGATTTTCAAAGGGAGAAATTTCGGAAACAGCTGTAAAAATATGCAATGTCTTAAAATGTATTTTTGGTTTCTTAGGCTAATGTGAAAAGTATATAAAAAATTTCTAGATTAAATACAAGTTAATAAAAATGTTTTATGTAGATATTAATAATCCTGGTTTGAATTCTGTTGTTGAAGTTATTACTTTTATTATTTTATATTCGATTTTAAAATTCATTATCTGTAAAACTGAATGAAATAAATTTATCGGTTTTGTACATTAACGAAAGATGCTCTCTCAGACTTAATTCACCCAGTCTAAAGATGCTCTCTCAGACTTTATTCGCCCAGTCTCTGACATTGCTTGCTTGCTTTTGACAATGCTGACATTGCCTGGCTTGGTTTCGCCTAGTGTCATAAGTAACAACAACAAAGCTTCCAATTTCTTATTTTTTTATATGCGTTCTTTGATTTTTTACAAAAATTAAATACAATTTGTGGCATTTCATTATCAAAATATAATAATTGAAAAAAAAAAAAAGGTTTTTTCAAATTTTTGAAAATGTATGTTATTAGAGATTTAAAAATTTTGCAAATTCATTTTTTTTATTTAATTACGTTTTTTTTGCCTAACATAGTTTTACTTTGTTTTAGCTCTAAGCTGGATAGTCAGAACTTTTGTCTTTAATTCAATAATTTAAGAATTAGATCCTCACATAGATCGTGATTACTCATTAGGTTCACAGAAGTTTTTTTAACCTTAGCTTCCAGTCAAATTATTCCTCGTGTAACATTTTCTCGTGTATTCAACGGAGGAGCAATCGAATAATATTTTTTGTTGAATTGCTTGTTTTAAAGATACTTCTAGTTTTTTCTATTAAAATAAACTATTTTAATAGCTTTTTGTCTAAAAAATTTCGACATTTTTTATTTTCCATATTTGGATACTTATACTACAGATTAATAAATTCTAATGTCAATAGTTGCATATTTTAAAACGAAAATAGTCCCAATAATATATAAAAAAATTTATTTTAACAATAATAAATTTTTATAACTTAATAAATTAATTATCTTGCTAATTTCTCATTCTTTACAATTCCAAAATACCAATAAGTGTTAAAAGAAAAAAAATTTGTCATTTTCTTAAAAAAAGGTTATAGAAAATAAATGATAAATAAGAAACCATTGTTTTAGTTTGAAAAATAAATTATTGATATTTATTTTTTAGTTGAAAGTAAAATAAAGATATATACTTTTATAAATATATTATTATATATTAATTGTTTTATTATTACAACAATCCAATTATAAATTATAAAAATATCCATCAAAACCTATTTATTATGATAATTTATATTTTAAAAAAGACGCATTATTTATATATATATATATATATATATATATATATATATATATATATATATAATTTAGAGATTTTAAATTATCACTATCTACTCTGTGATTACTAAAAAATATATCAATCATCATTTTTTTACCTCGTTACTAAGGGGATAGGTTGTCGCAGAAAAATTCCTATACTAATAATGTTAAAATTTCCTCTCTTTAGGAAATATTTAAAAAATAACCATCACTCCAAATTTTTTTAATTCTTTTTTCTAATTAAATACATATTTTTACATAATTTAAGCAGAAAATTTTTTATTTTCCTGTTCATTTCTTTTTTTTTTAAATGAATAACTCTAAAATATATTATAACACATATTTTTCACTTACATCTGTAAAATTTTCAAACATTTTAAATTATGAAATTTCAAGAAAATAGTGTATAAGAAAAAAAATCTTTGGTTAAAATATGTAAAATAACATATTTGATAAGTATGCTAAGTTTTAACATGTTTAATTGAGTTTTTTTCCAGAAAATGTTCCTCATTTAGAAAAATCTTCATTTTGGGAATAACAAGATTTAACACGAAAATTGTTTATAATTAATACATTCTAGCTCCATAACTTGGATTATCTGCTAGAATATCTTACATTTTATATTTTCATTTCTTCTTTTTATCCTGGTCTGTACATATTTCTGTTTCATGCCATAGTGTCTGTTTTGCATGCGAGCTCTATCCGGTATCATAATTGCTTTACAAGTGCATATGCCTAGCTGGATTACTAATAATGAAAGAACTTTGCATTTTGATACATTTCCATTGTTAAACAAAGCAATAGCTTCATATGCACCAATTTTCAAACTTTCTAGTTGAACAAAAACATTTTTAGGTATCCACCACCATAGACACAGAGACTGTTGAACATTTCATCATCGTTTTGCGTTTTACCATGAAGAAATTTAACAAGCAATTCTGGATATGCTAAAACTCGGTATATATATATTTTATGTTGTTCGACATCTCCTGTGGTAAATGAATTTTATGCTTATATATTTCACCATTTGACAGCTTTGTTATACCCACACCATGAATCTTTCTCATTAGAGCAAAGGCCATGTTGGGGATTTTTCTTAGTTACGCTTTGTAGAAAAATGTCGCCGAAACAGCAGAAAGATTGCTGACATTTTTTCGGATTGCTAATCCATAATACCGTTGCAGTATATCAATTTCAGTGTTAGTTAATCTACCATGTTCGCCTAATGCTTTGTTGTAAGCTAACTTTATTCGTTTCATGCTTTGCTTCAAAGCTCGAAGTCGTGTTCCCGCCTTTTCTCAACATGACCTATGCTTTCCAAAAATACATAAAAGAAATTTTAAACTAATGTTCTTTAAATTACTTGAATTAAAAGCCACAAGCGTAGTGATTAGTTTTAATTTCAGAGGGTGTGACATTGAGTGAGACGGCATTTGTATTTACAAAATAAAATAAAATACTTCTATTGCAGCTAAAATCAAAGTTGTAGCACCTTTAGAAGCAAAAATATCTGTATTTTTAAAAATTAAAAAACGTGTTTTCCAGTCTATTTTCTTGCACTTTCTTTATATGAAATCACGAGTTTCTTCATGGTTTAATTATTGGTTGAAAATGAAATTATGTTTATAATTCTGATAGTTTTGTAAAAAAATTAATTTTTGCTTTGAAATGTGTGATTGTGAATAGTTATCTTTCTAAGGAGGTATTTATTAGTTAAAGTTAAAATTTGAGTTTTCTTTTAAACCTATTTTGAGTTGTATTTTGAGTATTTATGTAAACCTTAACATTTCAAATGTTAAGGTTTATGTAAGTTGTTAAGTTGATGTAAACCTTAACATTTCAAATGTTAAGGTTTACATTTTTTTTTCTATTCGGTGACAAGAAAAATAAGGAATAATTCATAAAAATTGAAAATTAATAAATAAAAATTAATGTAAATCAAGATTTAATTATTATTAAATATCCATTTTATATTTCGCTTTTCAGTTTAAAATTTTTTCTTAAATATAATTTTATGTTGTAAATTAATGTTAAAATTACGAAATTTATTTATATTCAATAAAAAAAAATATCGATAAGAAATTTAAATGAATCAATCCGAAGAAAAACATTTTTTACAAAAATATTTTAATTTCTAATATTTTATTCATGATATTATTTAATATTACGTTAACAAAAAAAAAGTATCTGTTGAAAAATACAATTATTGTATTTAAATTTATTAAATAGTATTTATATAGTAATAAATCACTGGAAATAACATTGAAAAAGGTAGTTTTCTGACTTTGAAAAGCTAATATTTTCCTAAGTTTATTTTCTTTTCAAATTTAAATCAACATTTGATTTAAATCAACTTGAATTTTATTCTTTATAACATTTGGTCTGAAATACAGCCTGCATTCTTTTGAAAAACTGCAACTCCTGTTTCATGACGAACAATACACCCCATTATACTGACTTTACAACCACTTACAACCTTCCTACTTTTCGTAGTTGCTATGTATTTTCCTTTTTTCTATATAAAAAAAAACCTTATAAATTCTGTTTTCCCGGGTCTAAATCTAATAAGATCACTTCAGATAGGGGGCTATTATTTGGCTCCAATCGAGGAACCGCTTTTCAAGTACTTCGATCTGTCGAAATATATTTTAGGCGTATTATTTAAAGCTGGCGAGTGCGCGGTTTTTTGTTTGGCGACAACCCGCTGTGGCGAGAAGTGAAGTGGAAAATCTGTCGTATTTATGTACCTCATATTTTTTAGAGGGTAAAAACGTTGAAAAATAGGTTTAATTTTAAGTAAATTAAAATCGATAATAAAAATAATAACTTATTAATTTAAATAATAACATATTAATTTATAAGAATAAAGCAAAATTTGTGTGTAGGAGTAAGAGATTGGAATTTAAAGATACATTTTTCTTTTGAAAATAATTACTTAAGAACATAATTAAATTGTAAAAATTCAATATAACGATGAAATATTGTTGTATAAACTATTAATTTATCATAGTTTTTTTTCATAAATATTGAATATTTTCTATACTTTTGTTTCAATTTTATACATTTTGTGCTCACAGATTTTAATTCTTAATAAATGTTTTATTTTACTCAGAACTTGTAATTTTATCTTGATTATTCTAAGATATATTGTTTGAATAGATTTAATATACATGCAGATTCTCTTAATTTTAATAGTTTTAGTTGACAAAAATCTTAATAATAACTTCACAAATCTTCAGATACATTGAACATTGAAAATAGCGCACTAAGAAGACAGCAAGGGATTGAAATGAAATTTAATACACATCATGATACGGATGTGAGATGCATTTGATTTCAGAATCAATTAAACAAATACTTTGTGTACAGTTAGACAAATCCAGTGCAATCTCAATAGCATGTCGGACCGCCTCCTGCTGCAGTACATGCCGCCACACGATCCACTTTCAAGTTGATTAGGCATCTGATGCTGTCTTGAGACAGATGTGACCACAAATATTGAATAACCACTTCGAAATCATGTACAGAGTGACATAGCGCCATCTGGGGTTTAAGCAAACATGCTCTATCGGGAACATATCTGGAGAGCCAGCCATGGAAGAGTGAACATGTAGAAAGTCTTAAGCAACTCGAGCTATATGTGGACGAACATTATCTTGCCAGAAAATTGCATCTGGAAGGCCAATTAGAACAGTTCTCATGTGTTGTCGAAGAATGTAATCAACATAACGGTAGCATAACGCTAGGTTCCACGTACCACAACTAGAGTGAACCGATTATTATAAGCTGTACCCTCCCCCAGACTATTACTCCAGCTGTGCGGGTAATGTGTCCGGTGACAGTCTGGGTGGAAATTTACCATTCATCAGGTCGCCTCCAAAAACCTACACGGTCCTCAAAACGAACTGTTTATCACTAAAAACCACATTTTGCCAATCTGTGGCAGTCCACGTAGCTCGGGCTTGGCACCGCTGCAGACGAAGTCACCAATGTTGTGGTGTTAAAGGCAATACTCGAAACGGGTGCTTCCACAAGATGTTTTGAAAGGGCTTACGGAACAACAGGTATACCTTCATCTGAGTGTATCTGAGTGAGTAACTACAGGATCTATGAAGATCACACGCACGATCATTCTATCCTCTCGTCGTCTCAGATCCTCACGCTGCATATGGGTACTATCTCATGTTCTTGGCTCCGAACGATCGACTTGACGAACAACACGCTTTTCGATCAGCTTGCAGTTTTCAAGTCGATGATGAGCCTATCTCAAATTGGCTTAACTGTGCGAAATGTCTTCTCACACTTTTCCCTAGCATTCTCCACTTACTAAAATCGGCATGTGATCATCACGTTTCTGAATTTTTCATTCTGCGCCGGCTTATATACTGCCCACTTTTTGATGGCAGCACCACTGCCTGGTTTGTCGCATTTGTACCAAACTTGTATCATTTGTACTCATTTGCAAGTTTGAACATCGGATCTTGTGTTTATTTGCAAGGTTTCACCCTTGTACCTTTCTTGTTGCTCTATTTTCAATTTTCCTGTATGTATTTTGACACCGAGTTATAGACTTGCTGAATGACCACGCATATTGAAAGGCACTTTAACGTCACGAGCGTAATTGTCTTCCGATAGGATTTTTCATGGATAGTGGGCCGAATTGTCATGCCCCGAGGGAGGAAACTTGGAAATCTCCCAAGCCCCCAGCCCAACAGATATGCATACAACTGGCAGAATATTCAGACATTTTTACAATGTACAATGAATTGTATAACAAATTTAGTCATTTAAATATCTTAGTGGAGATTGGCATCAAGAAGTTCTTTTAATATAAATAGTGAAATACATTCAGTTATAGTAAATGAAGAAATTCGCAAAACTCCTAAGCGTCCCTACTTTCTTATTTGTTACTCAATAGAAACTGAATTTTTTTTAATGGAAGGTTTCGTACCAGAGACCTATTTTGAAGAGCATGATTCTATTACTAGGGTATATTGAGTCTTATTTTGATCAATTACAAAAAGTATAAGATATTCTTGACTTCTCGTAAAAAAAGTCAGAGGATATAGAAAAGAGAGAGAATAAGTGATAAAAATTAGAATGATAAAAAAAATCTTCTTTAAAAAATTTCAATTAATATAAATTATTTTATTATATACTCGGCTATAAAGCTACGTATAACTACGTAGGCTTATTCATATGAGCTTTTACTCATATGAATAAGCCTACGTAGTTTATAATTATATATAATACATTTATGTACTATACACAATATATTATAGTTTATATTATATATAATATTTTTAACTTTTTTAGATCAAAAACATATTTTTTAATGATAGTTTCACTTTCTTTAATAACATTCACTCTCGCGAACTTATCATAATTTTATTTAAGACACAATAATGGTGAATAATTATTAGTAACTTCAATTTAAGTTGGATAATATAAACTTTCCATGGTCAAAAGCTACAGTACCCATGTATACATCAAAAGTACAGGTATCCATGATGATATTTTTTAAAAAATTCTCATAAATCATGTTATATTACTATATACATTACTATATAAATATGTTTTAAATAAAGCAGTTTATTAGGCTCAATGCTTTAAGATATTTATATTGTCTGAGTAAAAATTTGTTTCTTAAAAAATATAAAATATTATATATATAAAATATTATATAAAATAATATTTATTGAAAAACGTTCTTAACAAGACACATTTGGTTTGGTACATCTAATTATAAATATAAAACATTCTTTGAGGTTTTAAGAATTGAGCGGAAAACAGGACAGGCTAAAATAAAATAAAATTTCAAACTTTGTGTGGTTGGAATATTCAAAATTAAATGGTTTTATTGATTAACGTTTATTTTATTTTTTATTGCATTAATTTAGATAAGTAAGGAATTTATTTCCAAAATAAAAGGGTAAATTTTTTTAAATCTTTTTTGATATCTATTTCATTTAAATTAATTTTAATCATTATGACTGATGTTGAGTTCATTTGTTTCTACGAAAAATTTTAATTTTTTAGACTTACATCTTAGTCTTTGAAAAAGAGAAAAGAAATAACCCCAACTTGGTCATTTTTACTATCAGAACCAATATGGTTCTGATAGTAAAAATGTATAAGCAGATGCTTAATATAAGCAATTATTAAAGCACAGTGATGTTTTAATTGTTGATTTTGTTGTTTTAATTGATTATACGTTGCACGTATAATCTAAGAAACAATTTAAACTCTAAAGATTGTTATGATTTTAAAATTTATAAAATGTTGAGTTCTAGGAAAGTTTATTGCTCTTTTTTAGATTTTATATATTATTTATTGAATTTAATAAATCCTTAAATAAATATTTGAAGATTTAATGTACATTTAAGAATTATGACTGAATCAAATCTAACATGACATTTTTAAACTTTTTCTGAAAATTTTAGAGATTTTGAATTTCATATTCTTATACCTTACTTTTGAAGCATTTTATTATTTTTAATTTTATTTATTAAGATGTACTTTAAAAGAACACAAAAAATATAATATTTACCTAAAAATAATACATGACACTTCAACGTCAGCTACAATTAATAAGTATCAATTAGAAACCCGACTGAGTTTTGTGATTCATAAAACTATTCCACTACTTTCTTATATAGGTTATTGACAACAGGTTTATTACTGTTTTTATGTTTTATCAAAATAAAGTAATAATAAAATTAATGGGATATATACCAGGAAGAAGAAAAATTTTAGACATTAAAGATATTAAATACTATATCAAATGGAATAGTTTTGTGTATAAAAAGGAAATATTTTATAGTATTGGAGTTAAAATAAAAACGTTTTAAGATGTAATAAGAATGTTTTCCTTTATTTATTTAAAGTTCACACACAAGAACTATACCATTGATCATTGGTTATGTTTTAGAATTTAAATTTTAAAATACTTGCTACATTTTTCAATGCATTCAGAAGTATTATTTAGTATTCATGATTGTTTCTTTTATATTTAACTTAGCTAGAATTCTGAATAGATAAAATCATAACTGTATATCAGCGTTATATTAGGTTGGGGAAAAAGTAATCCATTATTTTTTCGGTAGATGTCTGTAGTGATCGATATTTCGTGAGGCATCTATCAAACAATTTCAGATTTATGCTCATTGGAAAGGTGACATTTGACACTAAAATATCCTCTTGCGGTTTTTTTGTTTGACTAATTCAGTTACGAGTACAAGGTTTTAAAAATGGAAGACAACAAACAGAAAATTCGATACATTTTCGTTTTTCTCTAGTAACGGCGAAAAAGATAGCCGGGTGGCTAAAATTGTGAAAGGTGTTTATCGTCCTATATAAGACTGTAACAACCAGTTACGCACAATTTTTGCTTCGTCGATTCCGTTCGGGTATTTTTGATGTTAGAGATGCACCTCGCATGTGGATACAGCATCGTCGAAAATGTCTATAAAATATCAAAAATGATCGAAATTAACAGCATGTCAGCAGTCGTAACGCACAAGACCTAAAAATCTACATGAAAGCTGTTTTAAACCTTTTTACAAAGTGAATCCAAAAGAAGTTACATAAAGTTCACGTAAAAATAATGGATTTCTTTTTCCCCAACCTAATATTTATGAGTATCAAATTAGGTTTCCCAGGAAATGGGAAGATAACACAAAAACTTTTTTGCATCATTTAAGTTTATTTACATGTTTTAAATCATTTTGATATATTCAGTGTTTTCCTTTTAATTTGACTTTTTAAATTCTTTATTGAAAAATTCAATAAATGTTAAAACATTTGAAACAAAGATTTATTTCCTGATTTAAACTAATTTAAGAAAAGATTTAGTTCATTTCTACCACTTTTGCATTCAGATATTAATATGCTAAAATAATTCCTTAGAAAATAAACTTCGTAAAGTAGAATTTCTTTTCTTAAAAAGAAACTAATTAAAAGACAAATATTATAAACTTGTAAGCAAATAATTTCATTTCTCATATTTCAGCTAATTTTCATATTTTATATTTCTTCAATACATTTTTTAAATTAATTAAAAAATTTATTATTAATAAATTTGAATACTAATGTGAATAATAATTTTAAAAAATATCATCGTTACTGGTAATATTCGTAATTCAAAGTAAGTAATGGATTATATTATAATTAATCAACAAATAATAGTTTTATTGTTTTCAAAGAATATTACTTATACATTTCGAAAGTACGAGCATACAAAGTATCCATAAATAAAAATACGATTTTTTTTTTTATCTTAAGAGAGTGTCAAACACTTTTCATTTGAATTTTATTAGTTATTAATTAGAGCTCTTTTGCAGTCAAATGATAGACAGCTCCTAGTATTGATAGAATTTGTCATCGTGACGTCACAGTAACAATCTAATGACGGTCTTTGTTTGCATCACGTGACGGAAAGGTATTAAAAGGTAGCGTGATTGACTCAGCCTTTGACGGCAGCCATTATTCTTCATTTGGATGTCGCATGTTAAAGCAAAGTAAATGGATAGTTGGTGGCATCCGTCAAACATAATGACGTAAAGATACATTTATTTAGAAGTAATCTCAACGGGAAATCAAATGTTTGTATTTAAGTCTGGTGCATTAATTGAAAACATTGTAAAACTTCTTACCATTTTATTTTTCGATGTTTCAACAGTAACTTTAATATCTTTTTTTATGATAATTTGCTTCCGATAGTAATTTTTTATGAAACAAAATTCATCAATTTTTAATTTAAAATAAAATTTTATTTTTAAGAAGCCTAAAACAACATTTTTAAACGGTCTATTTAGTTTTTGGTGGGTATAAACATTCATAAAAACTATAAAAGTAAATTTTAGAAATGTTAAATTAAAAAAAAATGCATAGTAGCATCATATAGAATGACAGAAAGAATCATTAAGAATCAATCAAATTCCAAAAGAACCATAAAAACTGCAATGAGCATATAAAGAATTATTAAGTAAAATTTATAAAAAGAATATTACGCAATTTAAGAACTTACCGTGTTGCATATATATTTGATTCATGAATTCAAATTAATTTGTTTTTATTTATATTGCAAGCTTTTTTATTTGATGTTGTTTTCATTGCTATACTATGGATATGATATTGAAGAAATACTTGCGTAATATAACTAATTGAAATTCGTACAGTTAGTTAAATTATTCTCTATTGTTTCTTTAATAAATATATCAAATTATTTTTTTAGAAATATTATAGTTATTTCTTTTAGAAATATTTTTGTGTTTAAATTAAAAAATATAAAATCTACAAAAAAGGCAAATTTTCTAAATTTTTAAAATATCAGACTTAAATTAGAAAATAAAAACCTAAATTAGACTGATTTTATTTTATATGTAAAACTAAACAAATTGGCATAATATTAATTCCCAATGCATATGAAACTACAAATTACCATTGTATATTGTAAATTGTATATTGTAATTGTTATATTGTAAATAAGCATTCTAATAAATATTTGTGATTATTGTATCTTCCAATTATTATAAAGATGCACAAATTTATAAAACTATTTTTGAAACTTTTTGCTTTTCAACATTTTATCAACCAACGGTAGTTTTCGCAAATATGTAAAATGCTATTTATTTCGTGTTAGCAAATGAGCTGTTTGAAATCTTCTGAAAATTTACTCTTAAAAATTGAAATGTATACATTTCTTAAGAAATTAAAATTTAAATATTTTGTAAAAAAGCAAATGGCAACTGTAAATTATTTGAAATTGTGGATTTTGTTTAACTTATATTTTAGCGTTTATTATGATTTACTTAAATTATTACACGAATTTATTCATTGAAAATAACTACAAAAATAATAAAATATGATTTCAGTTAGAATAACTTTAAAAACTCAATTTAATGTTTGTTAACTTCTTAAGATTAATTTCCAACAGTGAATAAAAAATTTCCACATATTGCATACTTCACTGCCTTAGTTTAATTTTTCATTTTGAAATTGAATTCCTGTAACAAAAGAGACTGCACAAAGAAATCAGTAAAATTCAAGATTTATTAAATTACAGTTTGAAAATTACACATCAATAGAATAAGTGTCAGTAAAATAGTGAAAAGAAAAAACTTAATGGAATCCATGTTCAGAGAAATCATATTTAGATTTGAAAATTGAAAATTCTAATATCAAGAATTTTCCAAAATATACGTACCAATGAATTTACGTTTCACATCTAAATTAAGTTTACTTGTCTGGTCTATCACTGAAAAAAGAAAAAGAAAATTTTGCCTCATCTATAAGAAATGTTAAAGAACACTTTTATCTTTATTTTTTATAATCCGATGCTTCAAAGAGTGAAAAAGTTTCGATATGGTATAGTTTCTTTCTTTAAAGATATTCTTTGGAAGATTAACTGTTATTATATTTCACTAAAATATGTTATTTTCTTTCAATTTTTATTTAATTATTATTTGAATATAATAACAAAAGTATTACAAGATAATAGAATATAAATTATTCCATACAATTATAATAAAAATTATATCTGAGGTAAATTAATATTTATATTTAAAATACAAAAAAGTGACAATCTATTATGTACAGAAGAAGTTTAAAACACAATTATTTAAATATTAACAAGTTTCTTTAAAATAAATAAATTATATTTGACAAAAGTGAATAAAAGAATAGATACTACGTACGAAATATAATGTAATAGTTATTCCTTAAATAAATTCATGTATTATATATATTATAGTAAAAAAAAGTACTTTTTTCACAAAAGAACATATAGTAAATTAATTGAATTCTTGAAATTTTCTCATGATTTAATTCTAAATAGGAATTTAAATAATTTTATAAATATCTGAAAAACTCTGATTGAAGAAGAGCGTTTAGAAATACTAGTCAGAATATAGTTTCCAAATAATATTTCACATCAAATTCCACTCCAAATTATGGTTCAGTCTGAAAAATGGAGCAGTGCACCCTATATCGCCAGCCTGGCTGTCACTCGAAAAAAATCTTATTAAGTTGTGAATGGCAACCTTATTTTTATGTTCTATTTACACATTAATGGTTTTTTATAAATATCATTTACTGCATTCTGAGCATTATTTTTAAAACTTTAAATAAACTGTTTTGTGTTATCATAACCCAAGGAATTTTCACAGAATGAATCATTACACAAACGAGAATTATTATGTTTTCTGATGTCGAATACTAAATGGGCTACAATTATATCGTAACCATATTAAGTTGTAAAATGTATTAAAATAATGTTTTAAATATTAATAACTCTTAAGAGATAAATTAAGAGTGCATATAAATTTTTATTTTTGAAACGTTTCAGAATTAGTTTCTAATTTTTTTAAAATGTTAAAATATTTAACCTCGTAGATTCTCAATGTTTGTATTACACAAGAAATCTATTTGATCTATTTACGTTCTTTAATGTGATATTTTATAATGATTCGTTGGCTCAGGTAAAATTAGGAATTATATGAATTTTTTCAATTATTTAATGTGATGCAAAACTTTATACAAGGTTAATCTGTTGACGATTATTTGCATGATAATAAAGGAACAGAAAACTTTCCAAGAAAATCATAAGCAATGATGTAGTTTCACCAAGAAAAACACGATTCACAGCTGATTCTGTAAATTTTAAAGTAATAAAATATTGAAAAAGGAACGACTCAATTTAATAAGTAAACAAACACTTTGCTGAAATCTGGAAACGATAAAAAGATGATAAAAATCACTAAACTGCTTTAAAAGCTAGTATTTCAAAATTATAAAACAAATTGGCAACTAGTCGCAGGAAAAATCTGAACAATTTGTGATATAGATTGTAAGCACGCGTTATTACAGAAATGTTATTTGCTTTTGAAAAAAATGCTGCAAATAAACACTAACTTACTCATAAATTTATCAGTGTAGATGATATAAATTTCCTTTTATTAATTCACCTTTTCAATTTATCATTTTTTATAAAATGTACTGGAATTTTTTACACATTGTATATTGATTGAAAACAAAAAATTGGTCTTGGATAGATAAAATTATTGAAAAATATTAAAATATATTGCGAATTTGAAAGTTTTTTTCCATATTTAAGTGCATTTATTGAAATGATTGACATTTGCAATGTCATAAGAAACAGTATTTTTTAGTAATAAATGTCATTAAAAAATTTTTGTCATTATAAATAACATATGATATATGTAGTCAAACATCCAACACAATCAAAGATTTGAAATGGAAATTAAATGCAAAGAAAAAATTTTTACTTTCCAAAATTTGTCAATAATACAAGTGACTTTATTGACCGTTTTGAAGACTAGGTTTTAATTGGTAGTTTACTGTACAATAGTCTCATATTATAAAATTATATGTGACATCAAATTCTTGTTTTCTTCGGCCAGTTAGGCAGGCAATATAGGGTGTGCTGCTTCATTTTTCCATTTGATCAGTAATTTGGTGTGGAGTTCGACTTCCTCAGTATACACATGCCATAGGTACTTGTTAATTGGGTAGGCAACCATTTATACAAGGAAAGGATAAAGACAAGAAAGGGAGAAAGTACATCCATGCTCGAACTAGGATTCGAACCCATCCACAGTCAGGCGTGCTGACCACTAAACAGGTGTGCGGCCACCAAGTTCTTGAGTAAACTATTGGAAGCTATCCTGCAAATAGTCCAGAAATAAACTCAATGTAGAACTTTTAGTCAATAAAATATAATTTAGAAAAACCATTTACATATATTCTAAAAATAGCCTCAGGACAACACTATTTAAATTTGGCCATTTAATGATGAAATTGAAATTTCTTACAAAAAAAAATCTTGCTAAATTTAATTGAAATATATTAGTGAAATCCGTTTTGATATTCGTTCAGTGCATTTAAATTTCGTCAATAAATTTTTCACAAAGAATTTTTAAATTACTTTGGCTTGAGGAAGTTTTAAGAAGAATTTTTCATGAATAATTAAACCTCAATTATTATTTCTAAGCCTTTTATATTCTCACTAAATTTCACTCAACCTAAATTTAAGTGTTCAAAAAGGGTATATAATCATGAGATTCTAAACTGTAGAGTTTGCGAAATGCATGAGATTAAAAATAATTGAAAACATTTTTTTTTTAGAAAGAAACGTAATCTCAATATCCAGTCTTCCCTCAAGTGAATGTAATGAAATTATTTACATGAATAATATCAATTTAAAACTTGAAACTTTTCTAAAAATATAAAATAAGTATTATAAAGTAAATATTCTAGGAAAATATATAAGGTATTTAATGTTTCACTTTCAATGATACCGAAATACCAACAACAAATAAAAAAAATTAAAACTACTCAAAGATTCATCTTAAGAAATTAGATTAAGTTCTGTATGAAAGAAAATTTTGTTGAAAATTCATAATATGGAAATATTATTAAAAAAAGAATAAACTATATCATATTCTTGAAAATAGAAACAAAAATATATATTTTACGTTAATATATAACAGAAGTTCAAATCCGAATGTAAATTTATGTTTCTGACACTATAGTAATAATTTACGATTACAAAATGTGTGGGAAATAAATATATAGGAGTTTGGTTTGTTTGCTGCTCAACCATTAGTTTCTGAACATGAGAGCTAATTAGACCGAGACCTATGTCTCAAAGTAGATTCTGAATCATTACAAATATCGAAGCTCAAGATGTGATTCGAACTCATGAACTTTTTAACCGAAGGCAAGAACGCTAACCACTCAACTACTAATTCGTCTAATATAGAGTGGGGGCATATAATCCGTCAAATCGTTAAATTTCATATTAAAGTACTGCAAATTATTAAGAAACAAAATAGTCCAGTAAAATCTAAATATATATGCATTTTTGTAAAATTTTTTTTTATTTCTAATGGTGGGAATCTTTGAGCAAGTATGTACATTAGCCCATTTGCCGCAACAAGGCCGGAAACTGCTACTCATTTTATCGTTACCCGGTGGGCACCTGTGAACCAAGTCACGGAGGTACGAGTAGCAACGCCCACGCCACACCACCACAAACCCGTTTATAGGGTGGGCCACATTCAT
Source organism: Latrodectus geometricus (assembly GCA_026290005.1). Lineage (NCBI taxonomy): Eukaryota > Metazoa > Arthropoda > Arachnida > Araneae > Theridiidae > Latrodectus > Latrodectus geometricus. The sequence continues at coordinate 75,923 of JAPDSC010046359.1, forward strand.
CCATCATCTGAGGAAAGGACAAGAAACACAGAGAAAGAGAAAGTACATCCATGCCCGAGCCGGGATTCGAAGCCAGGTCCTCCCCATCCGTAGTCAGTTATGCTAACCACTAGACAGGTTGGGTGGCTTCTTTGAGAAAAATAACTGTATTAATAAATATATACATGATAAATTAACTAAATATTAATTGCTCTTACTTACTAAATTAATTAAAAATTGATTGCGCAATCATTTGAAATCAGTTTTTATTTGAGCATCGTTATCTCCGAACATTGGGTAAGATCATGCGAAAGAATGTTTTGATGCAAATAGTGTATAAAATAACATACAAACATACAATATAATTACTTCCATACTTAATGTTAACAATTTTTGACTAATTTCGTCAGAAGGAATGACATAGTTTAGAGAACAATTTCGTGCATAAAATCTTTTAGTGGCTTATTATTTTAAATTTATAAAAATTATAAAATCTCAATATTTTTACTGATTTCTGTTTAATATATATATATATATATATATATATATATATATATATATATA
>JAPDSC010046359.1:79423-90279 GCA_026290005.1 Latrodectus geometricus
AAAAAAAAATGTTTAAATTTAAAAGTCATTTGCTAAAATTGTTCTAAAGTGTGCAATTGAATGAAATTATCATTTATTAAATAAAAAATATATTTTCATTTGCTTCTTATCATATCAATTTCCTCTGCTTAAATTGACTTTACAAGTTGCCCAAAGAAACTTTGAAAAACCATAATATATAATATTTATTCTTACAGAGCAAGGATTAAAAGTATTTATTTGTGCTTGGTTGCCTTTAGTTAAAATTATATTATTATCTGTTTATATTTTCTTTAAAAATCTCAATCCAATTGTAATTAAAATTTTAATTTTGCACGGTTTATTTATAATTAATATATATTCTTTAAAATTCAAATATTAATACATACATTATCTATAGATATTAATATTTTGTTGTGATGTAAAATGTATATGTATTCAACATAATTGTATGTGTGTCCAAAATTGAGTTATAAAGCAATGTGTTTTTAAAAAATGCTGCAAAATTTTAAAAAATCAAGAAAATTGATTTATAATTTGAGAACACAAATATATATATCTGGCCTCTTAATATAAGTTTTTCTTAAATATTCGAATTAAAAAGTAAGTTAATACTGAACTTTTAATTTTAAGTTAAACGTCAAAACACATTTTATTGCAAAAGTAAAGACAAGAAATGTAATTTGAATGAAAAGAACTTTGAACATATTAATTAACTGAAGCAAAATATTTTACTGAATGATTTTAAAAATTTTTTAATTTTATTTCATTTACATTAATATTTTCATAAAAGTTTGATGTACACATGCTGTGAATTATATCTACTAAACCTAGAATTTTAATTACTTTTGTTTGTCGGGATGAAATATAAAAAATAAAATAAAAAGTGCATTAAAGTAGAGAATAAAGGGAAAATAAAATCCCCTCCCACCTTATATTCATGTTTCCTTTATAATTTGAACATGATATTTGATATATTTTTTCCCCAAATTGCTTTTTCCTCATCCCTTTCCCAATTTGGGGATAAAAATTAGTTCAATAAAGTAATAAAGACGGAAAAGTTGTAGGGACAACGATAAAAATTTTCCCTGCCAAAGGGATTTTTATGAAAAGGGTGAACATTAAACAATGCAGATTATCCACTTAAATACTTCAAGTAATTAAAAATCAGAAAAATCATGTATTTTTAACATTTAATTCCGTCACAATTATTTTTAAACTCGAGTGTATAAAAATAAAGAAAATAAGAAACAAGAAATCGATAGGGAAATATTCCAGCAATTTTCCCTTTTCATATCCCTTGTTTATGCATTTTAAGCATTAGCCAAACCAGCTCCAAAAATGCTCATTTCTAGCCCGAGGCCTTATCGAGCCCCTATTCTGAGCACGCAACACTATACGAGGCGCACGCGCCATCACACAATGGTGACCAATAGGAAACTAGAACTGTCCCACCGTTTGGCCACGTGACATACAATGGCGGAACCCACTGATGACACGTGGCCTCCATGCACTTGTCCGACGCCATTATTAGATGGGCCAATTTAATCCGATTAGAAAGTGAAATGTCCGGCGAATAGGTGGGCGCCAGGGGGTCGGAGAAAGGGTATGAAAGAAAATGGAAAGTAGGAGATTGAAGTGATGACAAAAATGGAACAAAAGCTTTGCATTTTAGTCTCTGCATGCAATTACAGCGGTTTCCCAGAAGAGGCAGGAAATATGCGTCATGACAGCCAAAACAACTGTAATTTTAAGTTTATTGATAAAACAATTCATAACATGTTATTTAAAATTTTTATCAACTGAAAGCAGATTAAAAGCATCAAAATAGCTTAGACATGATATACATTTCACGTGAAAAGTTTTGAAAAATGAACTTTTAAATATAAAATAGATGTAGATATAACTCTACAATTTTCAGAAATATATATTGCTAAAATAATTCACTTGCAAAACTATTAAAAAATTTATAATTAGTAATAAAAATTATCGTTACTAATAATTATAGTAAAAAATGTGATCTTTTAAGGATATCTTATTAGTTTCAATTTCAATTAACGTAGTGAAAACAATGCTTTTTAATAGTATGCATATATGATTGTCTTATTTTATGCCATAGACTTTTGGGGAAAAAAGGAATTATGATATATTTTTTTTAATTTCATAATGTGGAATGATAAATTATTTATTTTCTGCCATGATAATGTTTTATTTCCGTCATGCTTTGTTTCCTTTCTTTGTGTATGTGTGTCTAATTAACTAAAATAGAAATGTTTGCTAATTTTTATAGTTCTCCCTTTTTTATTTATTATAGTAAGTCTCAAATTTGCAATGTTGATCACTTATAAAATATAATGATGTCATTATAAATGATGTAATCTATTATAGAAAACGGAATTCACTCTTTATATGTTAAGAAATCTATATGATTTTCTTTAAAATGTTTTCGAAACTAAATGGCTTATTTATTCAATTAAATTAAAAAAGTGTCTAGTTCATATGCCACTTTTCTAATCATGATTTAGAAAATCTTTTCTCAAAACCATGATTTTTTTCACCATATAATTCAAATTTTACTCTATTTCATCAAGGTATTTCTGGATAAGGGCCGCCCAACCTGTCTAGTAGTTAGCGTAACTGACTACGGATGGGGAGGATCTGGGTTCGAATCCCGACTTGGGCATGGATGTACTTTCTCTTCCTCACTCTCTGGGTTTCTTGTCCTTTCCTCAGATGATGGATGAATGTGGCCCGCCCTATAAATGGTTTGTGGTGGTGTGGCATGGGGGATGCTACTCGTACCTCCGTGACTTGGTTCACAGGTGCCCACCTTGTAACGATAAAATGAGTAGCAGTTTCCAGCCTTGTTGCGGCAAATGGGCTTACTTGCTTAAGGGTGCCCATCATTAAAAATAAAAAAATTTTTTGAATAAGGAATATTAAAAGGAAGCCCATGTGATGGATACAAATTTTAACTGTTTCATTTTTGTATTTATTAAAATGAAACTCCTAATTGCTAAAAAATGTAGTAGATAAAAATTTTATTTGTTTTATTATTCGCAAAAATAAATAGGAGTTTTTAATTTTTCAGAGTTATCACTGATTAAAAAAAAATTAATTAAATTATTTCTATTTTTGTTAGAAAAGTAACATTGTTTCAAGCATTCAAATGTAATGTTTAATAAGTCATTTACAAAGTGTTATATTTATTATATCCCTATTAATTAATATCAATTCATTCTCTCTCTCTCTCTCATTTTTAAATTAAAATTTTTTCCATCATAAAAGAAATCTGAAAATTATATTTTGATTGTAAAAATGATTTTAACTGATTTTTTTATATATGAAAACTATACGGGCATTTAATTTTATAAATTAATAATACGTTTATAAATTCCTTAAAAAGACAAAAACACATTAATTACTAGACAATCTTTCTAGACAGACTAATTTATGATACATTCAACATAAGGAATTATAGAAATATTTGTACGCCTTAGAATTAATGAACAAATCGATCACAAGATTGTGTTACGTCATACTGAACAGTTACATCATCTTGTATCATTTTAATTACATTGCTGTAGAGCTATGTAATTGATATACTGTAGGGTTATGTAACACAAATTATACATCATTAATTTATGTTATATTTATTCCATAGATTTATATCATTTGATGAATCTGTAATTACAATTTTTTACATCTGAAATTTAAATACATCGAAATTAAAATATGTCAGAATTAACTTCTTTATATTTAATCAACAATACATTTTTAAAGCTTTCAAAGTGAAGTTATTCTTTTTAAAATATAAATCGGATTAAAAAGTGTTATAAATTCATTTTTGTATAAATTAATTTACACAAAAATGAATTAATACAGAAATTATTATTAAAGTAATACTTTAATAATAATTTCTGTGAGCCTTTCTGATGTCAATATGTTACATTTATTTACTATAATCTTATAGCCAATGATGTAAAATTTACATATAAAATTAATCGAAAGAAATTTTTGCTTAAAATTGCTGCTGCAAAAAAGCAAGTTTTTTAAACGTAATGTACATATAATTTCTTTAATAAACAACTTTCTTTGTATACATCAAAATAATCATTTGAAATTAGTGTAACTTTCTTATAATCCAATGAATATATTTGATAATGTATAATAGATAAGTTTTCTTGTGTGAAATAACACAAGTAATGTTGATAAAAATCTTTTTGATGAACTCCTTTTAATTTTTTGTAACTTAAAATGATTAACTTATACTTTGTTAAGCTAATGAAAAATTGTTTGAAGAGATGAATTATTTGGTTGTTCTTTCCTATATATATATATTGCTAATTTAGGATATAAATAATACATAAAATTTCTATTACAATTTTGCCCATGAAGAGTTAAAGATTTATTTGACATTAATTTTCAAAGTCACAGTAGTTTTCTTTCTTTTTTTTTACATAAAATTATTTCAGCAGAGCCGCTAAGAAACAAGCATCTCCGAGGCAGTAATTATAAATTTTAATAAATGAATAAAAACTTGTTGCCATTTTTATTCTACTGTTAGAGATGTTATCATGTTTTTTTAAGATATAGATATTTTATTTCTTTCTTTTATCATTTAGAACTTAAAATATAAAATTTATTCAGAAAAATGATATATTTTTTATAATTTTAAGCGATATTTTTATATTTTTGTTATTCCTAATTTAAAGAAAAAGCTCTTCTCTAAAATTTCCTTCAGAGAAAACATTTTAGTTTCTTAAAATTTTTGATTTAAGTAATATTAATAACTTTATAAGTTTTCTTAATATGATAATCTTGATAAAAAAAATCTCCGCATTTTATAACATTCACAACATGCATATAACATAACATTCACAAGGGCATTCTAAATCAATGAATTTTAATCGAATGTAAAAGCCCAAATATTATTGCCCTTCTTAAATATACTTTAAATATTTCTCTTCAATATGAATGCCAATGATATCGTAAAAAATATTTTAATTAAAAAGCATGATTTACATTTCTTAGAGCTGATTAACTATCAATTATATTATTAAAATAAATATAATTAAAACTTGTATATAATCAAAAAATAGTCCTTAAAAAGTTATCAACCATTTTATAAAGGAATTATCAAAATTTTTATCTTATTTAAAAAGAAGAAATAAAAATTCAGAATTAAATTTAAGTTGTGACTTAATTTTTATAATTAAAATTAATTTTTAAAATAATGTTACAACATTAAACAAGGAAATTAAAATTATCTTTTAATGTATGGTTGTTTTAAATAAGAAATCTTTCAAAATATATTTTAATTTTAAGTCTGATTTCTTTGAGTTTTCTAATATTAGAACAATACAATTCAAAGTATTATTTTAAAAACTTTTGAAAGTCTTAAGACACTAAGATTAATTATAAATTTTATCAAATATAAATGTGATACATAGGACTGTTATGACGATACATCTGTACTTAATTAATATTTTTGGATTTGCTAATGTAAATTGGAAGATAATTGTAATTTAATTAAAAGCAAATTGTATTTTTTAGAAAAAGTTGCTAAGTATAAATAAGTTTTTTTTTGTTAAAATCATAACCAAAATATCAAATGAATTCTTTATTTGAGAATTGAAATAATTAATTTCATAAAGCAGATTTACGTTTTTGATTATGTAATATTTTTGAAAACGTTTTTGATTATGTAATATTTTTGAATCGGATCTTCAAAAAATTTATTAAAATTTTTTAAGATAAAAATGCAGAGAAAAATAGAATAATTAAAGTTCAACATTCAAAGAGAATTTCTAGTTTGCATAATTTTATGGTTAAATAAACTAAAATATGATCCGAACAAGAAATTGTTCTTAATAAATAACAAATAGTTAATATAAGAACTGATTATTCTGATAAATTTTAATGAAATATTATTTTATCATTAAAATGTGAATGCTATATTTTTGATAAAAAAGTGTCTTGTTAACATTTTAAAATTTCTAAATATTTAGCAAATCAACGTGGTATAATAGTTTACTCATTAAAAGGAAAAATAAATATTTACACATTTATAGCTACGCTGTGGGAAAAAATGTTTCTTCTTAATGTATGTGTGAAATTACAATCTAAAAAATTGTGATTTAAAATAAAATTTTTACATTTTACAGAGATAATAATTTTGGTGGGGCATGAAAAAATCACAAATATTACTTACATTCAACTGAAAATTCAATTCCAATAACTTATAAATTTGGCACATTTATCACATTCCTAGAATATATTTACATCTAATGTAAATTTAAATTCAGAAAAATATTGTAATAATCATGTATTTGGAAAAATACACTTTGATGCATTGCGTAATCATTCAAAAATATATTATTTGTGCATAAATCAAATTATGCGCAAACATATAATTTTGTATAGGAATAGTTTTGAGTTTACAAATAGCTATTGACTATGCCTTCAAAATTAAAAATTTTTTAAACGCAAAAAAAAAAAAAAAAAAAAAAAAAAAAAAAAAAAAAAAAAAAAATAATAATTATTACTTTTCAGAGCGAAAAGTATATTATTTGAGAGAATTGCATTATTTACAGATCATAAAACGATAGCATAAATGCTAAAGAGCATATAAAAGGCTTTTTTTATATTTTTGAGGAGGATTAATTTAAAGTAGAGAAAATAAACCTCTATCTCTACTATAATTTTTCCTTCTTTTCAGCAATTTCTCTAGTGCAGTACTATCAACATTTATTCCATGATTTTCAGACTTCAATTTTGCTTATAATCTGAATTTTAGTCTTAAAAAAATAAATAAATAAAAATAAAAAAATTGTAGTGAATTAATAATATTAAAATTTATACTGCCCTAAAAAAAAAATTTAATCATGATTTTTAAAGTTAGTATAAGTCAACATCTGATATATATTGATTTTTATTAAATTTAAAATATGTTTTGTATTAAATGCATTTTTTTGCATTACTTGTTACTTTTTAGAGCATAAACTACCATCTCATTTGATAAGTTCACTATTTATTAGCTTATAAAAAAGATTACCAAGATAAAACTTAATTTCTTATTTTTTAATTTTTTCTTCTTTTAAAAAAGAAATTTTAGTAAAAAAAAATAATATCTTCTTTAATTAAGAATATTACTCAAAATTTTTTAATAACGTATACATTTTAATTTTATGATGAATCATGCATTAATTAAGATTAAAAACTTATTCTACATTAAAAAGAAATTTAAATTAGAATGTTTAAAAACATAAAAAAACTGAAATCCTGCCTATTAAAGTTGAAAAGAAAAAAAAAAAAACATTTGATGTACTCTTTATTTTTATTTTAAGTACAAAAAGAGAAAAAAAGAACATTTGTAATTATTTTTAGTTGTATTATTTTAAGCAAATGAATAAATCAGTAAATATTTTTTTGCATAAAGGCTTTTTTAATTAAATATATGTTATTAAAAACTTTTTTATAAACATAACTAAATATATTTGCTTATTTTGAGAATAATTACCGAATATTAAATCAGCTTATCTATACTTTTATTTCTGATTACATCTTTTAACACATTTATTTATTTAGCATAACTTCTAATATTTGCATTACTTTTATTCCTGGTTGTGTAATTCATTGAAGACCAAACAACGAAATTATTGAAATATGAACGATATTTAAATAGACTTAGGAACTCAACTCTATTTTTGGATCAAATAATAAATTCTTTACTAAAAACCAATTTATTTTATTTTCAAAGTTATAAAAAAATTAATAATTGAGAATCACTAATGAATCTTGTTAGGTGTGATAAAAATGTAAATTTATAACAAATAGCTCACTGCGAATGCAAAACATATAAAATAATTAAAATTTTGTATATATATAATTAAAATAATTCAAATTTTGTCTAAGTATAATTGAATCATTAAAATTTTGTTTAAATATAATTTTATTTTTTTATTTCATATTCTTTGGAGAAATATATAAGTATTATGGTAGACTGGAAACCATCCCTAAATTTTTTTGAAATGGATTCTTTTAAATTTGAATCTGTGAAGAATTTCACATATCTAGGATCAGAAATAAACTATCAAAATGACATAAATCCTGAAATCAGGAAAAGAATTATTGCAGCCAATCACTGCATCTTTGGCTTAAGAGCATAATTGAAATCTTACTTAATAAAAAGAAAGACAAAGGTCTTACTGTATAAGGTACTGATCAAGACTGATGATGATGATGAAGATCTGATGATTTTGACTTATGCCTCTGAGACATATACCTTAACAAAAAATGAAGAGAAGATATTAGCGACCTTCGAAAGGAAGGTCCCGAGAACCATCTTTGGCGCTGTTTTCGATAATAACAACTGGAGGAAAATATACAATTTTGAAATATATAAGATCTTTAATGACAATGATATTATCAAGTCTATAAAACTAAGCAGAATGAGATGGGCAAGGCATGTAGTAAAAATGAGCCCAGATCGAACAGCATTAAAAGTTTTTAATGTAACCCTCTCTAATAAAAGACCAAGAGGAAAGTCCAAAAAGAAATGGAAAGACTGTGTGGATGAGGACTTTGTCATCCTAAAAGTAAAGAACTGGAGATCAATTGCTGGGACACACACACAAAGGCAGATTGGGAAAAGCTTCCGAGCGAGGCCCAGGACCACAAATGGCTGTCATGCCAATGCTGATGATGATTTCATATTCTTTACAGAATCTGTTTTTTAATAACTGTAAAAACTTGGGTACTATGTGACATAAATAATAGGTAAACTGTACAATTAGATAAGTTCGGCAGGTCCAATATTTTTAATAAAAAAACAGTTGTATCTTTTATAGTTATTATAATTTTAATTAATGAAACTGAAAGACTTTCCCGCTTTTATTAATCATATTTTCAGAACTTTAAGTTAATTAAAACAATTCTTAATTTATAGTCATATTCAAAATAAGAAAAACTCAATTTATGATTTTTAAGGGATTCTAAATTTTCGTTTCTTTTAATGTCTTTCATAATTTTCTTTTATAATTCTTTTAATAATACTAAGGCCGCCCAACCTGTCTAGCGGTTAGCGTACCTGACTGCAGATGGGTGGGACCTGGGTTCGAATCCTGGTTCGGGCATGGATGTACTTTCTCTCTCTCTTTCTTGTCTTTGTCCTTTCTTTGTATGTGTGTGAATGGTTGCCTACCCTATAAACGGGTACCTATGGCACGTGTGTACTAAGGAAGTCGGATTCCACACCAAATATGGTTCAGTTGGAAAAGTGGAGCAGCGCACTCCATATTGCCAGCTTGGCTGCCACACGACAACAACAATAATACTAAGTATCAGATTTACAATATAATGGAAAACCTTTTTTTTAATAAAAAGTAAAATTGGGTTCAGATATTTTTTATTAAAAATTTACATTTATCTCAAATTAATTAACTATTTAAAAATATTAATTTTAAAATTATAGAGCAAAATAAACATCATTAAACGAGAAATTAAAAAAAGAATTCCTCACTTTTTTAAATAAAATTTTTAAAAATGTTTCTAAAGATAATTAAAATTATTTTAAGTCTTAAGAAATGTAGTTTTTATTTGTACCTTCAATTTTTTTTATAAAACCACTTATTTCGCTGAAATATTATTTTAGATTGCATGTAAAAACATTAGAAAACATTAAATAAAAATTTTCAAAGTGCACAGAATTCAAATTCCCTTTATATTATAGTTTCCTTTATATTCATTTTATATATATATTACAGTTTGCATTCACTATGTATTGTATTTGCCTTTTTTATAATATTTGTTAAACATAGTAATAAAAGATATCCAATAGTTTCGCATATGAACATAATGTAAAAAATTTTCACTTATATACAAAATTATACATAATTTTTGTTTCAGATAACTTTTTACATTGATCAAATTTTAATGAAAACAAAAAATTTAAGTCAATTAATTTAAGTTTTAACCAAAAGTAATTTGTTAATATAACATAAGTAATATCTTATTAGGATATTTACATTTTAAATAGATGTACTTAAAAAAACAAGATTTACTTCTATATTAAAAAATTATAAAGCATGTCTTTTTTATACACATTGTTAATTTTATAAGTAAAAAAAGTAAATTTATAAATAAAAAGAATATTTAATCGTTTGTTTAGGAAATAACTAAGTATTATAATGATGTCTGCTTAGCAACTAAGCTATTTTTCGAGGAAACAAAAGAAAAAGGAATGAAATACCAAAAACTGATTAATAAATTTTATATAATTATGATAGAAAGGATCCGCCTAAATTTAGTTTGCTTCTTTGCGAAATTTGTAGAAACCTATGTTAAATAAAGGAAATAAATAAAGGTAATAAGTTCATTAATAAGAAATAATGATGTCTGACATTGAAAGAGTTATTTCTTGAAGAAGATACGAGACATAAACAAAAGATTCAAGGTAAATTATCTATGATGGTTATATAATTATTTAATTTATACATTTTTAAATTCAGTTGGTTCTGAAAAACGAGATTATAAATTTTTGCATTTATTTCTTTTATGTGATATTAAAAAGATTTTATATATGTGATATTAAAAATATCCTTTTATGTGATATAAAAATTTATCCTACTTAGGTGATCAAATGTAAATTGTTTCCTGTGAAGGAAACAACTGACGTTTGAAAATTAGAGCTTATATAGTAAATAAAATATCATAACGGAAGCTAAAAATACGCATTTAGGGAAGACGCTTAATATAAATACCATTAGAATGCAGACAGAAAGAGAGACGTTGAATTAAGTAATATTCTTAATGTTCTAATTAAACTATTTACCTATCTAACTGTCTAAATATATATATATATATATATATATATA
>JAPDSC010046365.1:0-16272 GCA_026290005.1 Latrodectus geometricus
AAAAAACTAAAAAAATGAAATAAAACTAAATTTTTTTATAAATAATATTAGATAATACGTTCTAGCTTAGGAATTACTATAAACTAGTGCTATTTGTACTGAACTGTGCCTAAATGGTTATCGCTTTATCCTTCAGTTCAACGATTAACGGGTTCGATTCTCACCTCTGAAATGTATGTCTGTAGGGGCTGGAAATCTCTTATAAGCGGTAATATTGGAGTCTAATGAACTTCATATAAAAAAATTAACCATAAAATGTAAAAAATACTTGCCATTATTCATTTAATGGTTACATAGAAACGCAAAATTTTTGTTTCATTTTTTCTTTCATATTTAACGGCAAATTTTTTATACGCTTTTCTGTATTCAATTTTGTTACAAAGTTTCTTTTTTCCAAAGAAATCTTTCTGAATGAAAGTTCACGTAGTAAAGTTTCCTTGAATTTCATCACCTGCTGTGAGTCTAAACAGCTGGTGCTAACATCGGCCAAACACTAGAATGAAATATATTCACAATGAATAAAAATTACTTTTCTAACAACTGGACAAATAACGTTTCCTACGAATTATAAATCTCGTATGTGATGTTACATTTTGGCAACTTAAGAAACATGTGCGGCGTTGTGGTAGATTTACTTGATATACCATACATCTAATTCTTCTAATAATCAGTTTTTTGTTATGCTTAATTCTGAGCATTTTTCTTAAGTTCCAGATTTTAAATGCTTCTCAATATTTTGTCTTTGTATTTTGCGCTGAATAATTTTTTTTTATTCTAACATACTAAAAACAACTCAACATGAAGTACAATATAGAAAATTCACTATATATAAATAATGTCTATTCTGTACATTTTCTATATTTAGCATTTGACTAGGAGATTTTTATTATTATATTTTTCGGCGTATTCTCACAATTTTAACTTTAAGATTTTCGTGTAGAGCAACACAAAAAAATACATCGTCTTAACGTGTATTAATTTAGGAAATTTTCTTTTTACCAATTTGAATAACATTTTTTAGCATCTGTATTGGCCATTTCACTGAAAGATAAGTTGGGTCTTATTTTTTGGACATTTAAATGTAACACCATAGGACTTTTTTATTTATTTATTTATTTTTTTGTGATGTGCTGATGTTGCAGACGAATGGTTAACGCTTTGACCTTCGATTCGACAGTTTGTAAGTTCGATTCCCTCCTTAGGAATGGATGTTTGTAGTGGTTCGGAGTCCAGTCTAAACTATTCGACTTTAGTTAGCCTTTCTATTTAAAAAAAAAAAATATTCCGTTGAGCGGTAAACAAACCAAACATGAAAACCATTATTTACAAAAGAAAAGTGTCGAGTGTGGTGACTCGACACTAAGAGGCCTGGATTATAACCCCAGTAGCTTCACTTGTCGCTCGTGCCTTACGTGAAATTGACTTACTTCGTAGGCGATAAAGGGTTGAACAGGCGAAAGGACAAGAGTAAAGAATTATTAAAAAATTTTTTTAATTTACTCAAGCATTAGTGCTATTAATTATCTTTATTATTTTGAGAATCACTAAAAATTTCCATGTACCAGACATTTTGAAGACAAATTTAAATTGTCACGAAAAATGAATTTTATCTCTAAGATTCAGAAAATGTTTCTAAGTTCTTTTGTCTAAATTTTGATGGAGAAAAAAATAAACAGAAATCTACGGAATATATCTTTTTCTAAAGCATTTCTTTTTGACAGAAAACGTGTTTCTCCAACAGTAATTGACGAAAATAAATAAATTCATCGTTTAGTATGGATAAAACCTTGAACCAAATCCTAACAGCTTTCGCGATTGAGTTCAGAATCAGTAATCATCATAACATTAAATTAATAGAATTACCCAATTGCTAAATATGTTTTCCTTGGTAAACAAATTAAATAATTTAACAGCTGTTTGCTGTCTTTTGCCCCATTTAGATGATTAATTGCTTTTCCCATCGAGAACTGATGAATTATTTTCAGTATCGTAATGATTTGCCGCTCTACTGAATTGAAAATTATGGCCAATAATTTATTAAAAAAAAAAGGGATTTTTCATGCTCTTTTAGTTGGTGTTATATGTGTATTGTGATGCTCAATTGCACTAATTAACGTACCTATTTATTTTATTGTTAATTTTTAGGAAAATGGTGTGGTCAAAATAATAATTGTTTCCTCTCTAAGTTAAATAAATCTGCTTATAAGGATCAGTAGTCAAATAAGTTAACAAACTATAAGGGTTGCTGTTGTTTTTTGAGCTTTTATTTTTTTTCTACTTGAAAAAAAAGGGGGGAAGGTTCTGAGAAAAGGAAATCTCCCAAATGTCGCCTAGTATATATGTCCTGTCATAAGACTGTAATTTTTAGAAGTATCTTTAAAATTGTTGGTATCCTGTATTCATCACCACTCTATCGGCCGTATTCTCCAACCAGAGTTAAACGAGGTTTCAGGGTAAAGGGCGAGTTAAATCATGAAACGTTATTCACCACGACAAAAATAGCGAATTACTCGCCTATATGTAACCCTAGAATAACCCTGCGATTTCGGGGTGTTAGCGCCGAGTCAGCAAACAATGGCGGACTTAAGCGATATGTTTGATGACATTGCGTGCAAGATTGCCAGCCAATCAGAAGTCGTCTTACATGTCGTGTTCGGTTAACTCCAAAGTTGTTTTACACGGGAATTTCCTCACTTCGTGAATAAGAATCGGCGAGTCATGCTAGTGTTGAGTTATATCCGAGATGGGCTACACTCAAGTTAACCCGTGTTTGGTGAATACGGCCGTATGTGGATTAGAATGTGTCGAGTTAATTAGCTAGTATTTAACAACAATGGATGAGTATTATGCTCCTAGTATCTGTATGCCCGTTTGTTAGAGGTGTTTGGATGTTTTCTGAGATTCTTCCTTGCTACAAGTGAAGATGCCTTATATATATAAAAAATACGCCTTGAAAACTACACGCGACGATTGTTCAAAAGCTTTTGATTTGAAAAATTTTTCATTGTTAGCTTTTTCCGTTTATGCGATATTAGAACACAGTGCGCCAGAATTTGATTTTGCCTGCAGAAATTGACTATAAAAATTTACCATCCTTATTATTATTTGTATATTGTAATTTTTTCATTTTAAAATTTATATTTAACATAAATTTTCTTATCTATAAATACATTGAAAATAATTTGTTGAATTGTAAATATTTTTAAACATCAAATTTTGAAAGGAAAAATAATGTTTCTATGCCGTTGCAGTAATTCATTTTAAAGTAATTTAGAAAGGTAAATTTTTGTATTAAGATTTATGAAATTCATTCATACATAGAAAACTACTTTTAATGAATCCTTTCTATGCACAGAAAGATTTTTAAGAATATCATTTAGCGCAATTTCCTTCGCTATCCCAAAGATTTTTTTATTTTAGTACCGTTTCCAATGTGCGAGGGTGTAGAAAGCGTATTTCCGTCGAATTTGAGTCACGCCCTATCTTCTTTGTCTACATAAAGATTGCCTGCGAAAAACCACCTGTACGTTCCGTTTGAGAGATACTCAAAAATGTTTTATTTGTTTTTTACTGAAAGAATCTCGATTTCTTTCTCTCTTAACGGTTGGGTTTAAAATTATGAGATGACAATTTTTATCTGAATTCCTTCGCGATGGATGTTAAAACGTAGATTATGTTTGTGGCAATCTAACTCTTTGATAAGTGAGCAAAAATTTACAATGTAATAATCTCCTTGCAATGGTGTTTTGGGTGTTTTGCATAAGATGCTTGCTCTATCTAGATGCGAATGAATAATAATCTATCTTGCACCACTGGCTCACTAATGCTCATATTCTATTCAATATTCATCAAATTGATGTCTGCTGCTTATTAGTGGGCAGTTCAGTTGGTGAGTGATAGGAATTGCCCAATTTACTTCTGTATACATCTAGAAAAGTTATAACAAAGTGTTTGCATGGATCCAAACACTGATAAGTAATAATCCATCTTGTTCGTGCCACTCATCAATGAAAAATTCAGATGATAGGTGGCTTTGTAGTGTACTCATTTACTTCCAGTACCTAACTGGAATTGTTACTTGCAATAATTATTAATATTCCCAATTAGATACTATACGGATAATACAATAAGATGTACGTTCTTGCTTAAACTCTGAATACTTTATCAACCTTGCTGCTACAATTCACGAGTTTACAGTTCTGACACAACAGCTTGCCAATATGCTCGTTTTCTAGCAATGTGCATCTAGGAGTCTTACAATCAGATGAATGTGCTATTTAAGCGATAAAAATAATCAATCTGATCTCTGCCACTTACGAGTGGGCAGTTATTCTTAACCAAGTATTTGCACATTTGCTTGATATGTGCATCTAGGATTGTTATGATAAGATGTATGCACTGTTCAAACTCTGAGTAAATAGTAATCTCTTTTCATTCATCAGTGAACAACTTCAGCCAATCGACAGTATAGGGTTGTCAATACAGTCATTTGCAGTACCCTTCTATGAGTGTTACAATGAAATGCATGTTCTGCTTACAATCTGAATAAGTAACAATCTCACTGTTCTTTGCTTCATACATATTTTCGCTTATGACTGTACAGCTTTTAGCCTACTAATAACTGTTCAACGCTATTCATCGCTTAAATAATCTGCATAATTATTTTAATTGCAATTTATCTAACTGGGATTGTTTTCTTTAAAAGACAGAATTCTACTCGCAAATTTGGCAGTTTCAGAAAATTTCTACTACAAAATTATACTTTTAATTTTTGAACGAGTTTCTTCAATGTAATGGACACTGTAGATGTATAAATTGAAATCGTTTTCTAAGTTTCATTATATAACCCCATTTTTTATGATAGTTGTAGACATTAAAAAAAATACATATTGTAAGAAAATATATTTGCAATTTTCATTTTATACACCAGTATGCATATTCAAGTGTGCATATATATATATAGACATTATGTACACATATTTTGTATATAATGAGTAAAAGTATTTTTTATTGATTTTAAAATACAGATTGAATATTTTATAATTTTTAAAATCTTATTTCCCATGATCCTTTTGTGCAAATCTCTAGTCATCTGTGCAGACGAATATAAAATGCAATGATTGAGGAGAAATTATTTTATTATTAGAGAATAGAGTTATCGAATAATTGTAATTAAATCGTGTAGTAATTAACATTTTTAATTTTCCTACTATTTGATAAAGGTCAAATCTATTCAAATTTGACCAATATTCAAATCTAATTAGGTTAGGTTATGACCTGTTGTTTTAGAGTTCTATGCTAAACATGCTTATAATTCACATTGAGGAGAAGAAATAAACAAATGCTTAGTTGATATAAAAATTGATGTTGCTATTGATTGATTGATGTTTGCTATTGATTGTTCGTGTTTCTGCCCGAGACAAAGTCTCTGGACACATTTTTGATATTCGACAAATAGAATCACTCTATTGTATATGACTACTTAGAAACAGTAATGGGAAAATTCTCCTGCAAGAGAGTAAGTTTTGTATTTTTTTTATGTCTTTACATAACCTTATCGTTGCATAATTCGCTATCCGGAAGAATTTAAAATGAATTTTATGATATCCAGAAAGGTCTTCAGCATTTTAAAATAATATCAAATTAGGAAGTCAACATCTGCGTTGGCATTTCTTTTTTGAACTCTCATATCACATCTTCTGAGAATCATTAGGTTTTTACTAGCATATTCTGCATTAACGTTTCTTTTATCAAAGATTGGAGAAAACTAAATACCACTCGAATGGGGATAAGCCCAGTGACGAAGAGGAAACAAAGAATTTTAATCGATATTAATTTTCCATCTGTTCTAACAATTTTAAAGAATTATTTCGTCATTATAGTTCTGAATATTAGATATAGATATTTATATATCTAATATTCAGAACTAATATTCTCTTTATCAATATAATAAATATATATTATATTAATATAGAGAGTTCTGAATATTGCATTCTTAACTCGACTTTTCTGCTCGACGTCTTGATCTAGCATGAATTTAGAGTGTTGTCTAAATTAATCTTTTGTTAGGCTTTATTTTCCTCAGTTCGAGTGATGTGGTAGTTTGGGGAGCAAAGTGTTAACTCTAATGTGCATCTTGTGATTTAACCATGGTTCAAATTACAAGATGATTATCAATGATTAGTGGTTTCGATCAGCAGAAAATAATAACTAAAAACATAAGAATAATACAATATAACGTAATTTACTTTGACGAATATGCATATGCTCACGTTCATAAAAATAACATAATTTTAAATGGCTTTTTCTGTGCTTTTAGAACTTATCCGAAATTCCATCAGATATTCATTAGTTCTGTTAGCTTACTATAATTTTATATCCAAATCATGATCAGAATTAGGGGTTAAAGTGTTCTGTAGATATTTTTGCATTATTTTTCTTTATTAAATAAAATAAGGCAATCATGTCTGGTTTTAATTTTTTCACTTTGACGATACATCCATTTGTTTGCGACAGATGGCAGCACCTAATACTCTATTGAGATAATCGCGAACTTGCTTTATTCGAAGCTAAGAACCTTTTTTTCTTTTCTTTCGAATGATCATTTTTTTGCTGGGTGCTCCTTTGATCACATTCCTCTCTCCGCGGCTGGCTGTGTGGGTGAAGGCCGATTCGGTCACTGAACGGTTGACCTTGACTCGCGGCATCTAAACTTCTGTGTTCCAGGGGGATGTCGCACAGCATACAAGACCTCTGAGGATATTAACGAGGTCGCAATGAGCTTACATGAAAACAATCATCAGCAGAGAAGCTCATAAACAATTTAAAAAAAAAGAAAGAAATCGGCAAAAACAGTAATTCATCTGTGTTTGTAAACTTCGTTATAATACGTTCATGCATATGAAAAACATTTGAATCTGATATGGTGGATGTGTTTTGAGCAAATTTGTCAAAACTAAAATGGGCTATCAAAAGCTTTTTGAGTATCAGCATTTTTTTATGCGTTTTTCAAAGTAATTTTTTGGACTGGTAGTCGTGATTTTTGTATCTTTTTTTAAAATGTGACTTCAGCTGATACAATACATATATAGGCATACATATATACACGCATACGTATGTGACACGGAATTTCAACCGTTGAACAGGATGAAACCTTCATCATGAAACACGTTCCCAATTTTGAATTACGTTATTGACTAAATCAGCACCTGAACAGATAATTTCTTTCCACGACAGCTGAGAGTCTTTCGAATATTTAACGTACGTTGACTACCTCAGAATATGTATTTCTGACTATTTTTTTTATTGTGTTACTTGTGACTGAGCTACAAGTCACAAATAACACAATAAATTTAATAGGTATTCATTCATCTTAGTATAGATCGTAATATTGAGTTTGGTGTTTGGATGGGAATCCCCTTCAAAACTCTATATGCTACATAACTTAACACGATTCTTATAATTCTACTCATACATCTCTTTTACGCCATATAGTAGACAATTTAAAGGCCAAAAGCTGTTGTAAGGCATTTTAATATTTAACATGTAAATTGTCTCCGGGAGAACTTTTCATAGATAGTGAGCCGCCTTCATGAGTTGCAAGCGAGGAAACTTGGAAAATTCCCAAGCACTCACCTGACAAGCATGCATGTAGAAGCCAGAAGCGTCACATTCATATTCCGTTATTCAACAATAGTTGAGATAGAATGTGGAACAATTCGCTCCAAAGACCTCTGTCCTTTACTGGGACATTGTGCCCCCAAAAATTCATAATTTGTCGAAATCAGATTTCCAAAAATATGAATTATATTTTTGGAAATCTATTAGTTCATGCCTGGCTATCATTGATTTTATATTTGTCATTATTTTTTTTATGTAGTTACACCGGACAAGTCAATTGGTGCATTAGCAAATTACTCATTATATAAGGTTATCAGTATAAAATGATTAGTTAACTATGAATAAATGCCAAATGTGGTATTTCAAATGGATTAGGTGTTCATTTACCTAAGTATTGTTGCACTTATTTTGGAATGGAAATGAATGAGAATTTTCCAGTTTTTACCCTAGTAATATAAGAGTATAATGCATTATCTATAGTGAAAAAAATAACTTTTCACTAGGAGAAATTAAGGTAATATTTCCTAAAAACAAGCTTCAATTGTTTAGGAAACTATTTTTAATATAATTTTTAAAAAAATTGAGTTTTTAAATTTATTAAGTAGAGTTCCGTTAATCAGATAATAAATTTTACACTTCGATTTATATTCATTTATTTAAAATTCATTGTTAATGTCATGCGTATTATGTCATTCTCCTAATAAAAAGTAAGAAAAATGACCTTTTATTGAATGAAAAGCTTGCTTTTCTTCAGTTATAAAGTGAATATAGCTAGCTATAATTCGTTACAATCTCTGTTTATAAAATTTTCCATATAATTTTTGCACTGAAAATGTTTTATTAGATTCAGTATAAAAAGGCCATAAAGAATTTGATTTTTACTTATTCGAGTGGGAAGTATGTGTTTATTCTCTTATTTGACGTCTTAAAAATATAATAAGATTTAGATAAAATATATTTAGGAATCGCAATTTAGATGCAATTTCCAAATATGCGTTGGCCTTTTGGTGCTACTGACTGAACAACTATTCGGCGTCTTATTTTATTTCTCATTAATGCAAGGCGCTTAAATTTGAAATAATGAAACAATCAAGTAATGAAGTATTACTGCATTTGCATCTCATATTTTTTTAAGTGCTCATTGGGGCATAATGATAATGGAACAACTTTCGCGTAATGGAATATTCTAGATTTGATTCCAACTTGTGTTGAACAATGGGAGATGCTACGCATGGTTTGCATGCATGTCTGTCAGGATAGTTGCTGGGAATACTCCCAAAACCTAATGTGATAGAAATTATGGGAATGCCAGATGTTTAGGCAAGTGTTTTCTGGAATCCCTCTATTGGTAGAAATATATATATATATTCCAAAAAATGAGATCTTACCGCAGTGGTAAGATCTCGTTTTTTTTTAGTAGTTTCTTAATTAATACTAACTTCTGATAAACAACTGAAATGGATCTGCTCTCTATTTGCAAATTTGTCGTGTTGGTTATCTAGGAATTTTCCGAATTTCCCTTCTTGAGACGTGTGATTACAACTCTTTATCTATGATAAGGCCGGTAAAAAAGAAGTAATATAGTGACTATTAAAATAAACCCTTACAGCAGCTTTTCACTGTTAGACTGTTTATTGCGTTATGTCAAGTTAGTGTTTTAAGTTCATGACTCGCATTTTACGATTGTTGCATTCAGACCATCTTTTAATGATAGGATATACTTGTGTGTTCAAAATTAAGAGAAGATTTAATCAATTATTTCCCGAACTACCAGACTTATTTTAGTGAAATGAGATAGTGTTACATGTATTGATACATTATAATACAAATAAACATATAACAGTTATAAAATACACACATGATCGTTCGTAATATGCATTGGAGTCGGAAGGCATGCAACAGAGTTTGCAGAAAATAACAAAAAAAGGAGTTAATAGGAGGTATGATCTCCTCTTATGTATATGCAGGCCTCGCATCGTGATTTCATACTTCAAATAAGATTTCCTTTGGCTATTGGCCCCACTCATTCAGCAATGCTATTTTTAAGCTCTGGAAGGTTTTCGCAAGGGGGGTCGCAAGTTGCAGTTGCCCTTTCCAAAGGGCCCCAGGTTATAGGGTTGAAATCTAAAAATCTGCTTTGCAAATGTATCCAGCGAAATTCCGGTTTACTAGAAATTTGTCGACCAGAAGATCTCTATGTGATTTCGTATTATCGTCCATTAAAATGAACTTAGCGTCAACTGTGCCCCTGAAAATACGACTATAGGGACCCAAGACCTCATCTCTATTCCTCACAGCAGTCACACTGCCTCTGTTAAAAACATGGAAGTGTGTGCGGCCACTTAACATGATGCCTGACCATACTATTAAACCCCCTCCTCCATAACGTTTCATTTCGTGGACATTGCGAACACGTAGTAGGTCCCTTGTTCTCTCCATATAAATATACAGTGAGAATCTGTGGTTGAATTAAACCGGGACTCATCAGTGAAGAGAACGACAGTCCATTGATCCATACTCCAATCTCTGTACTCTCTGCACCATGCTAAACGGATTCTCCTGTGCATAGAAGTGAGATGGACGCAAGTCGCTGATCATTGTGCAAACAACTCTCTCTTATGAAGTCTTTCTGTAAACAGTCACCTTTGAAATTTGGGTTTCTGTGGCTGTATACAAGTAATGAGATTGCTGAGAAGCTGCAGCATCCCTGTTATACCTCACTAAAATAGACAAATGGCGATGATCTCCAGGCGTTATTGGCTCTTGGTCGACCTTGCCGAGGTTTTTTCTCAATATATCCCGTCTGCTGGAACTGAAACATAAGTTGCACACGATAAATTGAACTCTCTAAATCTGGAATTGAGACTGACCTGCTTCGAGCCACCTCATTCCATCATCCTGACGCTGGTGATTACTCAATTTTACTGTTAACATTTGTATTCAATCGATTGCTGTACAAAGACACAAGCGAAGTGTATTGGCGAGCGAAGATCGTATTTTGTAATGCCTTTTCCTCTACTGCAGTGCTTTTCAACTTTTTTTTCCACGGCACAATTTTAACGATTTAAAAATTTGATGGCAAACAAAGAAAAAAAAACTTTATAAGTTCTTTACTATATACACAATAATACACTGTGTAATATAGTTTATGATAATTTTGAATGTAAAATACGATAATATAATATGTACTACAAAAACAACAGTACGTTTTTTATTTAACTCGTCATAAAATGAAGCATTAATTTTTACTATATACATTTCTAAAATTTGAAGGTGCACTTTAAGGATTTGGCGGCATAGAAAACTGCGCTGGCACAGTGGTTGAGAATCACTTCTGTAGTGACTCCACACATACATGCGTGTACGTATTCGACATAAATGATTTGCATCTTTATCTCGAAGTATTTGTTTTACATTTAGTTCACTTCTTTTCAAGAAATTGACAAAATATGCAATTTCTCTTAATTTTGTAGACCAGTATATGTATATATCTAATATACCTTGCAATTGAAACAAACTCTGGTTTTAAGGGATATTTTCTTTGAATTTTTTTTTTTTTTTTTAATTGGTGGATAAAATCATTGACCTGGCAGTTCTCTACTTCTTAATGGAATCTAAACTCATAACACTTTGAATGTAACCAATCTTTCGCTTACATTTCTCACTTTAAAGGTTTGTCGGGCCCCGCGCTCTGTGTTCTGGATTTTATACCAACTATGGTTGATCAGTGGGAATTGGGTATTATATTTATTCTTTTTGCATGCTATTCTACCAAAGATTTATTTTTTTGCTACTTATAGTACAGCAACAGGAATGCCTTAGCGTTACAGGTTATGGGAAAGGTCATTGTTCTCATTATATGCGAACTATTATTTTAAAGATTAAATGTTAATTAATCTTTAAAATAATAGTTCGCATATAATGTTTCTGTTTAAAGATATTTTAATGGAAATGTACCTAATTTAGTAATAGTATTTTAAAAGTACTTTTAATTAAGCAATATTTGGAATGTATATTTCAACCAAGTAAATATACAAATTTTTATATTTTAATATTTCTATATTTTTTATTATAATATTTTATTTTTATCTTTTTATTGTATTGACATTCGAATGAAGAAATACATGTGAAATGAAATAAATGAATTCCTAATAATTTTGCGGGATGTTGTCCATAAATGCAATAAGCTATATGGAGTAAGGCAAAAGGCCTAAATATTGATTGTTTTAATCTTATTTTCGAGTGAGAAAGCTAGGAATGAAATCCCATTAAGGTCAATGGAAAATTCTTCCTTCTGGCAGTTCTAGTTTCGTAAGAATTTTACTGGCAAAAGTTATCCTCCAGGGAATACTCGGAATCACTGTGATTACAGGCATTAACACGTTATTAACCGAGCACGTCATAGTGCAGTCATTTTTATAACCGTACCCGGTGGAGGTCGGGTATTATTCAATTTAACCGTGATTTAACTTTCATATGCGTTTTATTAAGTGTGTCTCTGACTACATTGCTATGGTAGCGTCTTATTGATAAAATTTAAATTTACAAAAATAGGCCACATTTTTTAATGATCTACCCCTTTTATTTTTGTTTTGATAGTTATAATTAATAGAATGTAATAGTAGTTTGTGATATTATAACAGCTAATGTGTAAGTGGAGCAAGAGCGTTTTAATTTCAGACATAAAATGGTTTGAATCTCGTGTTTGTTTTTCTTTTTGGAAACTTGGGAATTTTCTGAATTCTTTCCATTGGGTTTCATAAATGCGTTTCACTATCAATGAAAAAAACCTGTTAAGCGCGTTCAGTTCATATTCATATCGCTTTTGAATATGGTAGCAGAAAATTCATTTGTAAATGACCTTTAACCTCTGAGATAGTAACTGAGTGTCGAATCGCGATTTATGAATTTTGTGTCTGCATATACCTAATCGAATTAGTTAGTAATTTGAGCCCATGGTTAACGGTTGTTTAACCAAATTTAAATAAAGAACTCTATCTGGTACACGTTATGGGAAATAATTTCTGACATGAAATATTTCCATTTTATGACTTCCAAAATAAATAGGAAACTGAGGCTCTCCAACTATTTGAGAAACTTATTTTCGAAAACACTTTAGACAAGGAATGAACAGTTGATGAAATTTGTTTTAGCAGATTTATGTGTAAGTAAAACTACCGTGAGAGATTATGCTCAAAAATTGCATTTTAAATTAACATTGCTTATCAGTTTATTATAAATGAAATTTACAAAATCGTTTTTAAAAATCATTTACCAAATGAATTTTCATTTGAATACAATACATTTAAATAAAATTTTGAATGAACAAATGGCTGATGATCTTTCGAAGATTGCTAAAATTAGCATTCCCCTCATCCCTTTGTGTGCATATGAGATTGAGCTTTCAAAACCCAATACGCAATCGTTTATTAACTATGGCTAACTCAAGGTGTAAAATGAAATTATTGACCCGCCACTAATTTTATATATATATATATTCGGAGAAAGTCAAATATTCGGAGAAAACTGTGAATCGAGCCCGTTGTCAGTCATTTAACCAGTTCAGACATCCCAGTGAGACAACAATGATGGAATCTTGTGGGTTATCATTAATATTGTTTTAACCATAAAGTGGTTTTTTCTTTAGTTACAGTTGAGATCATGTGTATGTCACTTTATTTTACTTCTAATTGGTCTGTGAGTGAAACAAATAATCGTTTTCACCAATAATGCTGAATAAACAATTTTGTCCACCTATCAAAAACAAGTCAAATTTGTCAGTGGGATTCGCTCTTCCGTGACAGTTGGAAAGAAAATGTTGGCTAATATCTTAGTGGGATTGGTTATTTTATATATTATTGGAGATGTCTCTTTTGATACCGCTATTAAAAAATAAATACTTATTCATCATTAAGCAAAGATAAATTTATTTCATGTAGCATATAAAACACATTAAATATTAGTATTTGATTGTTTACGCAAGCAATAAATAGAATATAACATCCACTTTATGGTTAGTTTAAATCGCAAGGTCAATTTAAATGTTTTTTTTATATTTATTGTTTTTTTTCTTTACTCGAATCGCTTTGGGAATGATCTCAGAATCTTGATTTCTTCCAGATTTTAAAATGCCAAGCAATTGAATGTTTTCGTTGCAAAATTTTTGAATCCAGAATGAATTTCTTTTGCATATTTTCAATCAAAGAGTAAGTTGCGAGCGAAGGCAGCGAAGTCTCCTTGCCGCGGGGTGTGGGGCAGCCCCGTCCACTCTCTCCTTCCCCTCGCCCTAGTCGCGAGCGCCGCCGCCGCGAGTAAGAGGCAGAGGGACCATTTATTGATGGTGTCTGAGGAAGCTGGATGTATGAAGACTCTGTGTTTCGGATTACTGGACGGAGATTCTCCCGGCACTCCCCAGGTAGGTCTTTTTGTTCTCCACCCACCTCCACTCCCACATGCAAATGTGGGAAAGAAATTCTCCTCCCTGCCCCCGCCATTTCTCAGTTGACTCCATTCGATTGCGTTCATCTGGTGAGAACATTTAGAAAAATCGACTGCTACCTCTAAATGTGAAAAAAGTGCTGAAATTTATCGTTTGCAGCAAGCGATTTTTTTCCCTAAATTCAAGAAATTACGAGACCGTGACAGCAGCGGAATTCGGCGTGACATCATATGGGATTTTATATGCTTCATAAACGGCGTGAAATGTCTTCTGCATTGAAAAATTTAAATGAAGATGAGAATGCTTAAGTATGGGATAAAAAAGATTATGGCAATTTAGTTCTAAAAAAAGCAGATTAAAGAATCTATTTAGATTATTTTTGATTATTTTAACTCACCCGTGTCTGAATTTTTATTTTAGTTTATTTGGAAATAAGATATAGTTGTCTGTAAAAGATGTGTTTTTTCTGTAAAACAATAGGATAAAATTTTTTAAGGTACATTTTTCATCGATTTATTCACTTTCGTATTCGTTCATTTCATTTTGCAAAATAGCATTATCATTCGAATATTAGAGATTGAAACAATTTTTTCCGTAATATAATTTTTTTTATATACATTTGCACTAGGGATTATTTTTAATTATTGTATTTGCAAATAAAGGGTTATTTGTCAGTGCTCACGTCAAATCATTTTAGTGCACGTTAGTCATTTTTTTTTCACGATAAAACTTTCATTAACATACAACCTCTCAGCAAATAAATATAAATTTAAAACAACGACGATAAAAATTATTACGAGAATTATATAATTTTATTGACCAACTGATTATTTTGAATTCTAGGATGAATATAAAATCGATCCTATTTTGATACAACCTTTTATGAGTTTACACATTTAATTTATTTGCTTAGAAATTAATTTTTCTTCATTTTGTAGTTTTATATGCTGTGCACATTTTCCCTTCTAACATTCTGTAGTTTAATTTATTATTAACGAATCATACATTGCAGACTAATGTACAATTGTAATTTTATCAGGTAGTGTGTTCTTAATTTACATAATTATAATCCAGCGGTATTTTTAAATTTTGCATAATTGACTTTTTTAAATAGACTTATTTTTCCCTATTTTATATTGTTAGCATAGCACATGCGCATAACGCTTTTATATGTACGGGAGAATTATATGCAGAACTTATAAGACAAATGCATTAAGTTCGTAGATGGGGAATAAAACATCATCTATAAATACATTAAATTTGTAGATGATATTTTTATTCGTAATTTTTTTATCTATCTATTACATTTTAGCTCTTAGATATGATGTCAGCAAACAACATTTTATTCATATGACAGTAGATAAAAATAATATTTTGTTAAATTGCATGCTGTGAATCTAATTTTGAATCTATAAAATTTTTTTATTAAATAACTCAGTAAAAATTTTGGCATTTGATGACTACAAGATTATACTTCGCCTAACCATTATATATATATTATAAGAGACAACTGTTTTTTTTATTTTGTACTCTTTATTTCTAGTTCCTATATATTTTATTCATATACCTTCCTTACAACTTTAAATATAAAAACAAAATTCCAGACAAAAATATTGTTCTGAATATTTATGTCGTTTTCTTCATTTCTTCTTATTACAGCTTTCTAAAATTCTAATTTTACATAACTTCTGTCTGAAAAACATGTTTTGAATAAAACATTAAAATACGCTTAAAAGTCTAGTTTTTCGTTGCATGAGATTGCTACTGTTACAAAATTTAATCGTTTATTGGATTAGAAAATAATCTTTTTTTTTTATGCAACCAAGCTATTAATATTCAATATGTATGATACAAGACATAAGATAATTACTTTTAAAAGAAATAGTGCGATTCTCTCTTAATGTGAAGTTTATGATAGTCAAATCTGTATCTTCAATATTTTATTATACATCTTATTTATTTATGTATTTTTTCGAATTCCTCCTAAGCAATTGGAGAGAGAGGGTCTTTAATATCCTTTTAATGGTGACTCCTACCTCATGACGAATTATTTTTTCGTTAATCGGAATTACTTTCTATTTATTATATTGAATGTATTCTAGTCTAGAATGAAAGTCGTCAGTTGAATGGTGAATGCTATAAACTATCTTTAAGCAGCTCATGGATTGGATTCCCACCTCGAGCTTGGATGTTAGTAGTGGTTTGGAATCCAT
>JAPDSC010046389.1:14892-28538 GCA_026290005.1 Latrodectus geometricus
TTTACCAATCTCCTTGTTCATAAATCTTGTCTACCAATCTGTCGTCTTATTTTTGTCCACCAGTTTCTTCTTACTCTTGTCACCAAGCTTTCAAATGTTATATAAACATGAGTCACTGTCGAGTAAAGAAGTTGAAGCCTTATCTCTTCTGAATTGTATAGTTTCTTCTTACTCTTGTGCATCAATCTCGTCCACCAATCTGTCTTCTTACTCTTCTCCTCCAGTTTCTGCTTACACTTGTCACCAAGCTTTACACAATTTCTTACCCTTTTACCAATCTTGTCTACCTTGTTTTGTTCACCAATCTGTCTTCTTATTTTTAGCCACCAATTTTGTCTAATTTTGCCAGTTTCTTCTTACCCTTGCCACTAAGCTTTCAAACGTTTTTTTAAATATGAGTGACTGTCAATCAACGAAGTTAAAGACTCATCGATATATTTTTCTCAAAATTATAAAGCAACAGTAAAAAGACTTTACTGTTTTCCAGATACAACAGCAATACCTTAGATTAAATATAATAGATGCATAAATCTTTGCGCAGTCAACTTAATCCAAAGTTGCTGTTGTATCAGCTATTTAATTTCAAAGTTAGAGGAGTTTGTGAAGTGTTCAACAAACTGCAAAAAAGAATTTTGTCTCATTTTAACATGAAAGTGCTAATTTATAGAGGTTTTGCACAAACTTTATTTGAGAGTGTATTTTGTTTAGATTTGAAATACCAAATATTCATGTTCCAGAAAGTGGTTTGACTGTAAGTTGTTTGAGTCTAGTAAGTGGTAGTAACTGAGAATAAGTTCCGTTTGGTGGCTGAATTGTTGTTGCTGTCAATTCCTTAAAATTACTTGATTGAAATTCTTTATGATGTAATTATTTCCTGAAACTTAAACAGATATTTTATGCAAAATAAGTTGAGAATTTTTTCAATCCAATCTTTTTTTTTTAATGAAATTTTAGTTTTTTTAGTGGCAACATCAGAGATTGAAGTTTCTATTAGCTGTAGTTCATGCGCATAAAATGCTGCCATATTCACATAGAAATATACAGTCAAAAATCTATACCCCAAGAGATTAGGGGTCTATTCCCTGACTGGGAATAAATAGAAAAAGCCATTTGATGTTCTTTCTATTTCGTAGATGATAGTGCAGAAGATTATTTACGACTTCCTTGTTTCTCACTGCATTTCTTTTTTTCCCTAAATCTCCCTCTGGTCCTTCCGGACAGGGGAAAAGAAAAAGAGAAAGAAATTACGGCAGAAAGAGAAACTTCTCGGATATGCGATAATAATCGTAGGAGATGAGTCGACAAGGACCATGGCCTTCCTTCCAGTGAACACTGACCATAGATTTATGTTTGCTGGGGAAAAAAGAAATAACTTTCAATGATTTCGGGAGGGATTTCTTCTCTTTTTTCCCCCTACGTTCACTTCTGAGGAAGAAGTTATGAAAGAGCAGATATGTATGATTGGAAAGACGATTCTTGGAGGATGGACTGTAATTTACCGGCTTTTCCTGGACAGCCCTGATTAGATTTGGCGACAATAATTTGTGGCACAAATGACAGAATGGGAAAGAGTTTGTTCCTGATCATCGTTTCTATATTGGATTTCTTTTGTCATGTGTACAGAATCGCGGGGATTATCTGAAGAAACATATTTCGGTATTGGTGTAAAGAAGTGATGAAGTTGTTTTCAAAACGAATGTAATTTTCGCAACAAAGAAGTAAATTGTTTTAAAGGTAGAAGGACAGAAATTTTCATTCATCTAAAATACCATAAAGAAAACGAAGTCACTATAAATTGGCGAGGAGATTTTTATTGTTGCTATTATTTATTGAAACATTAATGACTATAGAGATGGCTTTATGAATTAGTTGGTATGAGAGTCTGAATCTATTTTTCAGATATTGTGAGGATATTTTCACTTATAACAGAGAGATACTTGTGAGAAATATGAGAAATTCAGTGTTTTAGAATGTGTTGGCTTATCATCTTTAAATTTTTAAATTGTGTTAGAAATTTAAAACATATCTAGAGTCAACTCAAGAAAATAAAAAATAACAGTATAATTTTATGCAAATGAAATTAAATAAATAAATGAGGTATCGGATTATATAATGAGTTAAACAATATTTGAATCAATATACTAGTAAATTATCCATTGTTTCTAATGAGATTGGGAAGCCTGAACATGATAATTGCTTTAGAAATTTTTTAAGCAGATATTATTTTAATAAACTGTGTTATTCAACATCGTAAATGATGAGTGGTACTGCTAGAAAGCAAGCATATAACTGTAGTTTTTTCATCGAGAATCTCAAATATTCTCTTAGAGATTTAAATCTAGAGCCATCATTAGCAATATTTTTATTATGAGATTGAATAAATTGATGGAGTACCAGATTATATTAGAATAAAATAATTTTTTAATCAATATACTAATAAATTATCCGTCATTCCTACAGAGATTGGAAAACCTAAACAGGAAAATTGCTTTAGAAAATTTTTAAGCAGATATTATTTTCATAAATGATGTTATTCAACATGATATACAATTCATTTTTCATGATGTTATTCAACATCATGAATAGTGAATCGTATAGAATTTTGCAAAGAAGTAAACATATAACTGTAGTTTTTCAAAGAGAATCACATATGTTCTTGGAGATTTAAATCTAGAGACGTCATGAGCAATATTCTCCAAGAAAAAGTTTTTTTCTTTAAACATGTGCCTATTATTGGTGTCTTATGTAATGTTTCAGCATTTTTTATACGAGGTAAATTTATTTCTAACAGTACCCTATAAACATTTATGCCTAAAAATCTAAGAATGCTTTCAGAGCACTATTTTTGGTATATCCTAAAAGTCATGCAGGGTTTGGAATCACCCTTTATTAATCTTCTCTGTATAATGGTGTCACATTCACCAAAGTTGCTTCATTTTTGAGTTGTGATGGTATAATATAATTTTATTATTATGTACATTCACCTTAATTCATTTGTGCACTTAATTTCAATTCAACATTAAAGAAAATCTTTGTTTGTTAATTGAGCAACGCGTGTAAATGTACTGTAGCTTGTTTAACCAAGAATGATGTTGGTTAAAAGCAAAAGATTTTGTTTAATACACCTTTAAAGTCAACACAAGTTACAAGAAAGTATGATAGTGCAACAATATATCACTTGTCACCGACTGAAAAAGATTTGTGCTAAACGTATAGAAATACTTATGCTTAGAAGCTTGTTAAAAATACGCCAGGTGGCGCTTCAGAGATTTGTCTAAACACATTGATTCTAGAATGGCACAAATTTATGATCGAGGTTAGATTATATGCAACTACAAGAACACTTAATGGTTTTGAATTGGTTTTCTTTTAATGGTATATGAATAAATACATAGCTGCATTTTTTTCCTTTAAATTTATAGTACATGGAACAATTCCATTTACGATGAAACTAAAATAATTTCATTAACGATAAAAATTGCATTACAGCATTATAATTATTTGTAATATTGTAAACATTAATATTTAAATTGAAACTATTATATCTTTCCATGATTTGAAATCCGGAAGCCTTTTGTTTCTTTCAACTATTAAATGTGCATATTTCTGCGAGAGAATATAATTAATGTCATGTGTAAATGTTGCTTTTTTCAATTACGATTTATTAAATTAAAAAAAAAAGAAGTGCAAGAAAAATTAGTTATTTACGAGAATAAGTGAATAATTAATCAAATTAATCACAAAAACATGATAGAAAAATAAAATAATTTTAAAAATGAAACATAAAACAATTATGCTTTTGTGTAGTATGGCATCACTTGTATCTGACTAATAGTGGAATTCCCTTTGCATTCAAAGATAAATGAAAAAAATCTTGTTAACGAAATTAATGAAAACATTTTTATTCATTAACGCTCCTTCTTCTCTTTCCATAATGAATAACTTTTTAATAACTCTTCTCCGTTTTTCGATTTGGAGCAGAATGCAATCAGGCTTTGATTAATAGACCCAAACCTTATATTTTATGAACTAATGGGAAAAAAAGATGATTAAGAAGATCGATGGATGGATGTTAAGAGCAACAAAACATTGTGTCTACCCTGTATTAGAATAACACTTCTTTTTGTTAAAGTTACAGTTAAATAATAAATTAGAAAAAGTAAAATAATTAACAGTTTTAATATTATAGACCTCAATTCTAATATGTTCTAAAAAAAGATTGGTTTTAATTTAATACACAATATACCTAGTAGTATTAACATTTTTTTCATAAAAAATATATATGTATAGGCAACGGTGGCCTGGTTTATTATGACGTGGTTCCCGTTACCAAAAGTTGGTGAGTTCGAATCCCGGCTTAGCCGAAGATCCGTCGTGTTCACTAATGGCGACTGGGGCATATAAAATTGCAATGTCCTCTATGTTCCCATTACAAATTAATACCTCTGGGGGTGGTTGGAGCCATGCTTTGGGTCTTCTTTGGTTTCGATCTCTAAATTGGAAGAGTCAGATGGTATTGCCATCTATGAGCCAAAAGTCGTACTTCCTCCTTCGTATGATGGTGCTCTATTCAAAAACAGAAGATGCTCTCTCTCTGACTTCATTCGCCTAGTCTCGGACGGATGGGCTTAGTGTTGCCAAGTGTCATCAGAAAAAAAGCAATATATATGCTCAATGTACCTGGTAGTATTAACATTTTTTTCTTAAAAAATAATATAATAAGCATACATTATTTGTTAAACATATAATAAAATTAGTATTTGAACAAAAAGAAGGTTTGATAATTTCAAGAAAAAGATGCTGGGTGTGGGCAGTATCTTTTTAACCTATGCTAATAGCACATCTGAATCCCACAATATACCTGTTGTTAAAATAGCCTCAAACTACACCTGTGAGAGATATGGTGGCTATAAAGGAGACCTTGAATCATCTAATACTCCAAAGAGATCCAAAATTCTTATGGACTTTTATTATTTTCGGACTCTCGCTCTGTCCTGTAGGCCAATTTAAAAGACAAATTCCAACTCACCCGGAATATTATCCTGCTCTTAAGCAAAATGAGTACGGCCCAAAAGGAACTGCATTCTTCAGTGGGTACTAGCACACGTAGATATCGATGGCAATGAGAAAGCTGATGTCCTCGTCAAGGAAGCTCGAGATAATCCTCAGCTCTTCAACAGCTTGACACACACTGATGTCGATGCAGTAGCCAGCAGCAGACTATTTCTTGCTTCTTCTTGGTAGCACTTCATTCCAGACCTAAACTGGGACCATCCTATATCCACAACCATAGCCAGATTAATGACTAAACACTTCAAGGAAATGAAAATATCTACCGATGGCCATCGAAGCTACAGAAGTTGTCCTCACTGCACAGACACAGAACTCTCTTCCGACACTATCTTTGATTGTCCTGCCATATTGGCGAAGCTCTTCAGGATCCTATGCATCAACTCCTCTATTCCACGGAAATTAATGATGTAGCCAGAGCTGTTTCGCACACTTTTGGACCAATTTGATCCTATTGCACTACATTACTGGACACCACACCACAACAGCAACAATATTTGAAATAATAAATAAAAGCTGAAAAAGATAACACATTAACTTATTTTCTTTTCTAAAAGCGTGCACTGAAACGCATTTATATTAGGTTGTGGAAAAAGTTATCCATTAATTTTTCGGTAGATGTCTGTAGTAATCGCTATCTCGTGAGGTATCTATCAAACAATTTCAGATTTATGCTCATTGGAAAGGTGACATTTGCCACTAAAATATTCTCTTGCGGTTTTTTGTTTGATTAATTCAGTTATGAGTACAAGGTTTTAAAAATAGAAGACAACAAACAGAAAATTCGATACATTTTAGTTTTTCTATTGTAACGGCGAAAAAGATAGCCGGGTGGCTAAAATTGTGAAAGGTGTTTATCGTCCTATATATGACTGTAACAACCAGTTACGCACAATTTTGGTTTCGTCGATTCCGTTTGGGTATTTGGATGCTAAAGATGCACCTCGCATGGATACAACATCGTCGAGAATGTCTATAAAATATCAAAAATTATCAAACTTGACAGCATGTCAGCAGTCGTAGCTTCGCACAAGACCTAAAAATCTACATGAAAACTTTTTTAAACCTTTTTACAAAGCGAATCAGAAAGAAATTACAAAATGTTCACGTAAAAATAATGGATTTCTTTTTCCCCAACGTAATATTTACTCGGTGGGCACCTGTGAGCCAAATCCCGGAGAAGATCAGCACTTCCCTTTTCATTTTACCAAAAACCAATTTACAAAGTAATGCTACTATTCCCAAATTTAGCTTAAGACTCTGAAACGTGAGTCGAGTATTAAAATGCGCCATATTAAGCTTAGATATATACCATTGAATTAGTATTGAAACTAATACTAAATTAATTCCTTTGATTATTATTATACATTATTGCTTAAAAAGGTATAAGCTTTAATGAATTGTAGCGGAATTAATATCATTTCCATATTGAAAATTCATATAAATATGTAAATATCTTTTCAGTATCCCAGAATTTTTACAAAACTTAATTTCAAATAATGATAAAAATAGATAAAAATACCTGTAAAATATTCATATTATTGTACTTGAGTCCTTGTAGCAGCTTATTCTCCATTCATTTCAAACTTTATTGTATAAATAATAGTGTTTGATTAGTCAGTTTTTTTACACATTTTCTGAGAGAAATTTATTTTGAAGAAGCAGACAATGTTTTTCTGCTCTGTATACATTAGTAATGGATTAACTTATTCTGTTAGGTCTGACTTTTTATCCTCAAATAATGATCAAAAATCATTTGATATGTTGCCAAATCAAAAAATAAAATATTACTCTCAATTATCGGAAAAAAACAACCTAAGCAGAAATGCATTTGCTCATTTTTTTTTCTTTCGCTTCAATAAAATCGAAAAGAATTTTTTTTAGAATGTATTTTCTAATTTTTTTTAAAGTTGAAGCCATTAGAATGGAAAAAAAAAAAAGCCGTGGGGATGTTTACATATGGAAATGAAAACCTAGCTTGAAATGCAAGATAAAGAATAGAACTCGGGGTCTTTATTACTCAAGAAAATCATAAAACAAAATCATATCACTCTGTATTCTTCTATCTTTCGCATTCAAAACACCTGGAGCAAATTGATTCACAGTTCTCAAAAATCCAGTCATGCTTTTTGAACTTAAGAAACGCAGCCAACGCCTTCTGGTATAATAACATAAAAAATTATTATAACAGCGTTGAAAAGCGGATATTAAGGTTAGAAAAATATTAAAACAAGATCGCTAGGATTCAATTTCGAAATAGCAAACACCCACTTTTAATGATGTGTACTTTCCGCCTCTTGACTGGGAAGAAAAAATACCTCTTCTCCCCCCATTCGTTCCTTCTTTATTCTTCAACTTCCAATTTCTGTCTTTCGTATTTTTTTTTTGTTATTTTCTTCACTTCTTTTCCCGCCATTTTCAATCTTGTCGATAACGATTACTAGCGGAAGCATAATGATTCGATATAAGGAGTTCGTTGAAGCGGACAGAAAACGATATTCGAGTAGAAATGCTTTCCCCGTACGATTTCCTATTTTTTTTTTTTTTTTCACCACTGCAGTCTGTTTCCTGAAGGGAATCGAGTCGTCAATTATGAAGCGAAGTGAAGTAGAGATAGTTACGATTTGAAGTGAAGCGAGAGGTTTTGATATTGTGTCTGTGTGTGTGTGTGTGTGATGGGTTTGGATGAGTGGAAAAGGAATTAATCGGATTCTCTTTGGGACGAGAGTTGAATTCCTTAAGCAAACAGTGAACATTTTCAAGACTTGTTTCCAGTCTGGCGTGAACAGGGATTTATCCGTTTTTAATGAGAACATGAACTGGTGAAAGAATATTTTACCAGAAAATTGAATTCAAAGTCAGTTTTCAGTTTGGAATGAATTTGCAGTTCTCCGAGGCGAAATAATACATGTTAGAAACATGACTAAACGAGCATGCAAGAATTATTTTTAATGAGAATTTTTTCTTATCTACAAGTAACTTAGCTTGCCAATTATTTATATACAACATAGGCCATCTTTTATTTTAGTTTTGAAGCTCTTTTCAGTGAAAATGAAGCAATTAGAAAAAGGGAGCTTACAAATTTTAATACCTTTTATTTAGAGAAAATTAGTTGTGCCATTGTTTATACATTAGCTTTTTCTTATAGCTTTTTTATACGTATTTTAAAAAATGGAATGATTAATATTTGTAGATATAGAAATCAAGGTTGCGTTGGACTGGTTGGTTTGGGAATTGTTCTCGTTACTGAGAGTAGTGAGTTCGAATCCCGGTTTATCCGAAGATCTGTCATGTTCACTAATGGCGCTGGGACACGTAAAATATGTCATGGTCGCAATGTCCTCCATTTTCCCATTCCAAATTAATACCTCTGTTGGTGCTAGGCGCCAGGCCTTGGGTTTTCACTGGCTTCAATCTCTAAATTGGAAGATTCAGATGAAAGATCAGGGGAAGTAGGAGTCCACTCCAAATTATGGTTCAGTTGGAAAAGTGGAGCAGAGCACCCCATATTGCCAGACTGGTATTCGAAAAAAAAAGTCAAGCTATAATTCCTTATTAAAATTATCTTTATTATATGTCATTTATTAAAAATAATATATAATATATACTACAAAAACAATTATTTTGTATACTCATAATTTATTTCAAAATTACTATCGTGAACTATTTTACACAGCGCAGTAGATAAAAAACTTCAAAACTTATTTTAATCGCTGTGTGCCACCAAATTGTGAAATCATTAAAAGTGTGCCATGACAAAATGAAAAGGTTGAGAATCACTGATATTGACGACAGCGTAAATGCGCATCATTTTTTTAGTTTTATCATTTGCTTTCCATAAGTCAAGATCACCAATCATCGTTACGTTTCGTTACCGATCATTTATTGTTTTTCATCAAACTAATTATGTTACCAATCTTTCTCTTAAGTATAAATGATATTTTTAGTAAATCATAGACTTTTGATGCTGTAACGTCGATTCTATGTATTGTAATCAAAGTAATATAAATTCTTCAAAGTGATAATGGTAGCCTCTTATATTAAAAAAGTTGCTGAAAAATCAGGTTCATATGACTTTTTATTTTTGCTAAAAAAGAAAAAAATTTCGGTAAATTTGCTGGTCACTAAATCCAATCAATTGTGTGATCTGAAACAGTGAAGATTCAGTCTAATAACTGAATCGGAATTTCAGTGAGAAATTCATATGCTTTTTAAATTCATCTATTGTATTTCGAATTCAGCAACCACTTCACCTATTCAATACACTAAAATTTTATTATTATTTTTTTAAAATTGATCTTTGTCATCAAGAGATTTAGCCGCAAAATGTGGAAAAACAACAATGAAGCTCTATGTTCAGAAAATTAGAACATGGCGATATTGTATATTTTCTTTCTCTTTATGTACTTTTCTCCTTAAATTTTATAATAAAAAGTATGAATATATCCGTGACTTAAAATGTTGAATCTTTTTGTAATTGATTTAATAATTAGTTTAAATTTAAGCCTCGATTTTTTTCAAATGAAAGGCTATAGGACTGATATAAGGTGATATCACTTATACAGAGAGGGCGATATGTATATAAACCACACGATCAGTAGTTTTTGTAACAGAATACAGCAAGAGAGAGTTACATGTTAAATTACATAATTAGAAATGTTTCAATGATTATATCAATGTCCATATTTAGGAATGTTTTAATGATTATATGACTGATATAAGGCTATATCGCTGATATAAGAAATGTGATATGGCTGATATAAGCAATTGATTAGGAAATTTTGTAAGAGAATCAGGAGAGAGTTTCTTGTTA
Source organism: Latrodectus geometricus (assembly GCA_026290005.1). Taxonomy (NCBI): domain Eukaryota; kingdom Metazoa; phylum Arthropoda; class Arachnida; order Araneae; family Theridiidae; genus Latrodectus; species Latrodectus geometricus. Next base: position 24,776 of record JAPDSC010046389.1, read on the forward strand.
AATTCCATATTTAGGAATGTTTTAATAATTATATCAGTGTAGCGAATGAACAAAATGTCCAACTACTGGAGTAGCGTGATGAGGGGAGGAACATGCCATTCTAGACGTCGACCTCCTCATTTGATCATAATACAAAATTACGAGCCGCATACCCTGTCTAGTGGTCAGCGGGTCTGACTGCGAATAGGGTGATTCTGGGTTTGAATCCTGGTTCGGGCATGGATTTACTTTCTTTTTTTCTCTTTCCTGTATTTGTCCTTTCCTTGCGTGAATGGTTGTCTACTCTATAAACGGGTTCCTATGTGCGTACTAAGAAGGTCGAACTCCTCATTAAATTAACGTTCAATTGGAAAAGTGGAGCAGCGCACCCCATATTGCCAGCTTAATTAACACTCGACAAAAAAAAGAAACGATTAGATGTTTTTAGCGTCTTTACTGCTTACGATTAATGTTTTTACTGCTGAAATTGACATTGTTAAAATGGTTACTTTTCGGTAAATTTTAGTGATATTTTAACTAGACATCTAACTCTTTACAGAAAATCTGAATTTAATTTGGGTATAAGATTTATGCGACATTCTTTATAATGAAGCAAAAGTTAAGAAAAATGTTAAGTGACAAAAAAAAAAAATACATGGTTAAAAGTATACATGAATATGGAAAAAAAAAACCCAATTAAATCGTCCTTGCCGATATAAACTAACCATAGAGTGGATGTTATGATTTATTTACTGTTTGCATAAGCAATCCAATATTAACATTTAATGTACTTTACATGCTACATGACATAAATTTATCTTTACTTAATGATTAATACGTATTTATTTTATAATAGCGGTATCAAGACAGACAAATCTCCAATGATATATAAAATAACCCATCCCACTAAGATATTGGCCAACATTTTCTTTCCAACTGCTCAATGAAGAGTTAATCCCTCTGACAAACTGACTTGTATTTTATGGGTGGACAAAATTGTATATTCAACATTATTGCTGAAAACGATTATTTGTTTGGCTCACAAACCAATAATAAGTAAAATAAAGTGACGTACACATGATGCCAACTGTAACGAAAGAAACAACCACTTTATGTTTAATAAGCATAATCTTGTACTGATAAACTATTTTTTCAGAAATGTTTTAATGTTCTTTGTGGCTTAACAAAACGAGCTTATCGAGACTTATAGTTGTTTTTAGGATTAAAAATTTTCAATTGTTTTAAGCAGATTTCTTATCTAAATTCCTACATAAACGGTAAATTAAAACTAAAAGTGATATTTTCTAGAAGTGCAGCTTCCAAATCAAATTAGAAAGGAGACGGAAACGGCAAAATTAAAAACGAAAAACAATTCTCGCGCATTACTTCAAGTCTCCGGAAGAAGTTACGTCTACCATTTCTCCGAAAATTAAAATGGAAATTAAATTTAACGGAATTAGTTTTCCTGATCCCCATAAACTTCTCGTTCACCAACTCCCATCACCTACTTCGGTAATCTTAAATAAATAAGCAACAACCCAACAGCATTTTCTTTCTCATTTTTTTTTCCAAGTTGGAAAATACAATTTTTTTTTTTTCCATTTTCAAAACTCTGCATTCTTTCGCCGTCCATCATCATCTTTATGTTCTCAGCGAATGGAAGATGGTGTTCTAATTGAATCGAGGAGGCGTGGGTGGGGTCGAAGAGGGGGGGATGAAGATCCTCGTGACTAAAAACAATTTAATTATCTCAGAGGGGGAGGGAACTGCTGTTCGCCAGATGAGGGAGATTTACAGGGGCTTACAGGGCGCTAATCCCCGCTTTTTAGCAGACTTCCCGTTCTTGTAGAAGCTCCTCAAACACTTTAAAACTTCTGAAGATTCTTAACGTGCTTTGTATTTTTCTTAAAGAGACGCGGGGGCGTAAGAAAACGATTTTCTTTGTGTTGCACGTCGTGTGGGAGGAAGGAGAAACCGGCGCTTAAACAGATTTAGTTACTTTAAGGAAATGATAGTTTGTTTACTTTAAGCGTCTTGGTGTAGGTGCGTTGAGTTTGCTATTCATTAACTTTGAATACTCCAGAAAAATTTGAATAATTTTCTTATTATTAATTACGTATAGCAAATCTAGTAATTATAAAATTTGCTTGGAAAAGGAAATTAATTTTCATTCTGTGGGTAAAAAATTTAATATAGTTGATTAATTTACATCACATCATATCATCTGTTTGGTGCAATATAAAACTCAAATATTCTAAGATTTCGTTTTAACACTTGTTAAATATTTTACTTTGTAACTTTCATCATGCAAAACAAATTATATGATTTAATTGTTATAATATTCCTTTATAATGAATAAATCATTTTTAAAAGGACTGTTAAATTAATTTTACTTGTTAAGCAGGTTCATTTAAAGACATATTATTATGAATGTTTAATGGTTACGAACGTATTAGGAAAAAAGACTTGACTTTCGTATTAATTTAGGCATCGCATTGTGGATTGTTTAATGGCCTTAGTTTGTCAAAGACATTTTACTTCTGCATATAACTTTAGCGGTAGGGTTGGATAGGGTATCAGTCTCACAATCGAAACGATATGGGTTCGATTCCCCTCTTACTAAAGACCGTTGTGTTCACTAATGGCAACTGGGGCACGTAAAATATGTCGCTTTTGCAATGTCTTCCATGTTCTGAGTCCAAATTAATACCTCTGGGGGTGGTATAAGCCAGGACTTGGGTTTTCCTTGGTTTCCTAGCTCTAAATTGGAAGACCCAGATGGTGCTGCCATCTATGACCGTAGTCGTACTTACATACTCTTGAGAGGGCGCTCTGTTAAAAAAAGAGAAGGTGCTCTTTCTGACTTCATTCGACTGGCGAGCAAGTGTCATAAGTAACTGAAAAACAATATCTATTTTCCTTTCTTCAGCAGTGGCTGGTATCGAACCCGAGAGCATTCCTTGATGAGGAAACTATTAGCTCCTGTTTGGCTTTGATCATTTGGTTGTGGGAGAAATTACCAACTGCAGTGGCTTTATTTATAACTTTTGGTTTCCAGGAATATATATATATATATATATATACACACACGTTACGAATTTTACAGAATCCGTTGTCATTCAGGTAATGTCTTTGAAGAAGATGGTTTTAATTCAGTTGTTGACCTTGCTTAAATGTTATGAGATCGTGATTAAATGTTACGAGGTAGTTAGTTAGGTTAATTCCCAGTGAACGGTGCGCTCCTTGTACGATACGCATATATACAACGGTACGCATATATACAATTATTAATTAATTGTATATAATTTTGTATAAAATTATATTATTTCTATAAAATAATATTATTTTATATTATATAATTATATTAATTGTATATTGTACATTTATATTAATTGTATAAAAATAGCGTACCGTACACTGGGATACAGCCAGTTAGTTATTCGCGATTAGTAATGTCGGTTGGCAAAAATAGGCAACTGAAATAACTATTTAAATACTAAATAAAATGCAACTACTATAAGAAGCCGCCTATCCAGTCTAGTGGTCAACGCGCATGCTTGCAGGCCCTGGGTTTGTATCCCAATTCGGGCATAGATGTACTTTCTCTGTCTCCTGTCTTTGTCCTGTTTTTTGTCCCGTTTTTTGTTCCAAAATTGTATTCCACTACTATGTAGCCGAACTGTGATACATTGACTTACTGCCTAAGTCACACGAGGCTTGAAGGCCTTACCAATGTTATTCTTGTTTTAACAATAAATTGTCGGGTTGCGGTTCTCCGGGGGGG
>JAPDSC010046397.1:244-18650 GCA_026290005.1 Latrodectus geometricus
ATATATATATATATATATATATATATATATATATATATACCGTAATACCGAAAGAGAACAAAAGTGATTGTTTGAAAGTTTGAAAAATTATGAGAAATGTCCTCTAGTCAATACTACCATGGTTTTTATACATCTTATAAATACATTTGTGTGTGTGCTCTATTGTTTATGAGTTCAAAGTAATCAAATATTCATTAAAGATATCAAAGATGTACGAATCTAGCAAGCAAAGGTTGACTATAAGCCGTATGAAGTTATGATCAACATTAACTTTACATCATACATATAATTTCGATTTTTTTTTTTTTTTTTTGTGCTGAAATTCAATTTCTTATGCTATTGGACAACATAATTAAAATTAAATTTTGAAATATTAAAAAACCTAATCAATTTTAATTGTAAAAAAAATTATATTTTTTAAAAATGAAAAGAGAGTAATTCGCAATGCTTTTCTTAACCGTATATTTTATTATTAAAAAAAATCATTCAAACAATTCAAAATGTAACATTAAGAATGTGACATATTTTTTCATCGAATTAAATAAAACAATAGCTTTGTTGTCATTGGAAAAAATTTTCCAAAATGTTCCTTTTTTTATTAAATTGGTTGATTATTTATTCAAATCTTTGCTGGTTTGAAAAAAAAGGGAATTAAAAATTATTTCTTTAACTGTAACTTTTATTAATTTTAAAATAACATATTCCTAAAATATGGTCTTCAGAAGTATGTTTATAGAATTGCGGTTAATGAAGTATATTTATAATTGTGTGTTTTGTTAATTTGTCTAATGTTGCAATAAAGTAAATTTAAAAAATTTTTTAAATGTAGCATTGCAAGAAAGTGTAAATATTATTTATCCTGGATTATAAATGGATTTGTTGCTTAAAAATTTCTTGTTTATTTATTGATTGGAAAGAAGAAAAAAATTTATTCAAACAAAAGTTCTCTAAATAACACATATTCTCTTTTTAAAGAAGAAAATATTTTATTCTCATTTTGTCTTTTTTTCATGAAAACATGAATCCTCTCTGTTGATAAGTTGGTTCTTCATAATGGTCAGGTCATCAGTATCACTAAAACTGAAAAACAAAATAAATAAATAAAAATAAAAAAAGGAATAAGGGGAACAAAAATAAAGTTTTCTGGCGTTTCTCCTTTTAAGCAGTCATCAAAACTTGACAACAAAATACAAATTCCGATCAGTGTTCGGAGCAGCAAATTCCTTCCTTCGTGTTTACGGATGTCGCTTCTCACTCTTTTGAGGCTTAGGTTGCTAAATTAGTAGGGAAAGTCGCAAGAAAACAAGGTTTTCTTGAAGGGCTTCCCATTGTTCGAGGGTGTCTGCGAAGATGCTGATCCTCCCGTCCTCCTGCAATGATTACTTCATGATCATTAACAGGTGTTAAAGCGCCCGGAAAAAACCCTTGACACCTGTGAGGGGAGGGGGAGTTATGTATGGAGTTTCCGATGGGGCGGTATCGAATCTGTCTGCGGTTTCTTTCTAGTTCACCCCTCCTCGTTGATCATTAGCAGCCAGGCCATAATTACCTTGCAATAGGTAAGATGTATTTTAATTTTACCAGCATCAAAAGCTGTTTTTTTACTTCATCGGGTGGAAATGCTCTTGTAGACAAAAAATTCTCCGATAAATGACTTTCTGGCCATGGATTTGTTTTTCGTAGTAGCATGCTTCAAGAAATTCAAAAAATGTGTAAAATTAAAGCTTCGTGCAGCATGTGTGTGTGTGAAAATCTCTCTCTCTTTTCCTTCTTATGTTCGTTTTCAATAATTTTCAAATTATGTTTTCAATGCTTTATATTTATACAATACAGGCAATGTACCAATAAAAAAAATTATTAATAACGAAACTGAATGGTAAAATAATTCAGAGAAAGTGTTAATTTAGTTTTCAGAGTTTCATTTGCTGATAGTTCAAAATGTGAGTTAATTTGTCTTTTAAAATTATGTTTTAAATAATTCAGTAAATACATCATATCTGTTTTTTATGCTGCATGCTTAAGAGAAATATTTATCCTTTTTTATAGTTTCCCTTTTGATTTAAAATTTTTGTTTTTAATGATCTATGTCTTAAATTGAAAAATTGCTTTGGTTTTGTTTGTAAAATTTGTATGCTTCAAATAATTCAGAAAATGTGTTCAAGTTTGTTTTTAACATTCTGTGTTCCATATTTAAAAAGATTCTCTTCCTCTCTTAATCTCTCATTTTTTCGCTCTCTATTTTTATTTTGCTTCTCTTGCTTATTTTTAATACATTTATAATTACATTTTTTAATGCTCCATGCTTTAAATAACTGAAATAGTGCATTAATTCAGCTTACAAATTTTCTTCGTAAAAATTATTAAAAAAATGTGTCAAAACAAAATTGTATGCTTAACTAAATCAGAAAATGTGATTTAGTTTTCAAAGTTGCATGCTTCAAATAATATAGAAAATATTTAGGTTTGTTTTGAAAAGTTCTTGCTATGAACACTGTAAAGGTTTTTCTTTTGTACTACTAAATTTTGTTTTTGTTTTTAATATTTATTTTTAATAAATTAAAATTTTTGATTTTATATTACCTATTTAAAACAATTGAGATTATACATCAATTTTGTTCATGAAATTTGCGTTTTCCGAATGATTCACAAAATGTGTAATTTTTGACTATAAGTTTGCACGTTTTAAGCAATTCAATTCAACGTATGATTTTTCATTTTTAAAGTTGCATGCTTTTAATAATTTACAAAATGTGTCAGTTTTGTAAATATAGTTCCATGCTCCAAATAATACAATTTTAGAATATAATAAAGTCAAATTTGTTTACAATAATTTATGCTGCATACTTGAAACGTTTCTTTCATCCTTTTCTCCTTCTTACGTTTTTTAATGCTTTATGCTTAATTAACTTAAATGAGGTACTAATTATATTATAAATTTTGTTTGCTTCAAATAAACTAGAAAATACGTGAAATTGTTTAATTGTTGGATGCTTTAAATAATTCAGAAAATGTTATTTTACTTAGAAAATTATATGCTTCAAATAACTCACAAAATTTCCATTATAAATTGTCAATTTTTCATAATTCAAAAAATAGGTAAAATATTTTCATAAAGTTTTATACTCTAAATAATTAAAAGAATGAATCAAGTTTGTTTTCAAATTAAGTAATTTTAAAGTTATATAATTATGTAATTCAAAGAAGTTATAAGGCTTTAAATAATGTTAAAACCCTCAATAGTGAAAGGTAATGATTAATTACAACTAGATTAATTTAAAAACAATATACGAAATCAATATAAATATTTCATAGTATCAATATAAGTATTGTCAGGAGCGTAATTTAGATTATTTAAAATGTGCAAAGACTAGGATCACCCCTTCAAAAAATTGATATTTGGTGTTATAGAAAGAAATTAAATTTTTGTCACGGATTATTAAAAATTTAATATATTGTGATCTGCCCTCCAGTTAAACATTTAGTTGATTCGAACTACTTAACTCAGTCGCGGAAGTTCATAATTATTCGGAGTCCATTTTAAATTCTATCTTTCCAGTCTTATGTAGAAAATGTAACCACAGAGTAAAAAACTCTTATAAAAACATGTAATTCCTACAAATATGATATTTGATAATATGTTAAAAACATAACAGCTCATAAAAAAACTTTGTCAAATATAACTCATAAAAATTTCTGTGAATGACACAGTTTCTGTTCATTCAATGGGTGATGTGATTCATACATGTAATAGTGATAAAAAATATCTTACTTATACATTCATTAATAAAAATATATTTAAGAAGTAATTTATTTTAAATGTCATCTTATTATCACATTAATTTCTTGTTAAACATGTATCATTTCTGTTCATCTTAAAAAAAGGAGGGAGTAGTACTAGTACATTTACAATTTTTTTTCGATAAAACATATTTATTTTTAACGATAGTTATTTCAAGATAAATCTACTAATATTCACAGTAGACATTAAATATCATACTCTGGTTATGCAACATTGTTTTAAAATTATTTTTGAACTCATGACTCTTTTTAATAATTTTTCTGCTATGATTTTTTTTTTTTTTTTTTTTTTTTTTTTTTAAGAATTAAAATTATTTTATTCACAATAGGATTCTTTTACTTTGCCATCAACACATTGATTATCAATATAATAAATCTTTAAAAAAAGAAAATGTTGTTAAATAAACGCATTTACAATTTTCCTTGGGATAAAACATTGTTTCTGAATAATTTTTATAATGATTATATATAAATCTATTATTTCTTTTACTATAAATATTCAAATCCAAGCTTTATATCATTATTTTACACATTTTTTAGACATATTGCATTATTTTTGATGATATCTCTACAATACACCATAGCTTTTAAAATCGAAAATTACCATTATTCACATTATGTTTTTTATTGTAATTACATAGTTAGAAATACATAATATCTGTCATGTTTAACGTATTATGTATTGTTGACACATAATATTTTTAGCTATTAAAGGTATTGTATTTATATGTATTGCTAATAAATAATAATATGTCACATTTGTAATTGATGTATAATTAATGATTAATAATTAACATATTATTGTAATTAAGTCAGGTAAAGAGAGAGAACTTAAAAAAATACTTTGATGTTTAAGAAGTTATATATATATATATAGTTTAAAATTCGAATATCAATAGAAGATCTATTTAAAAATTATATTAAAATCAATAGAAGAATAATTCAGAATAACAGTAATTCCTCCCAAAAGCAGTAATACATTACGTTTTCAGAATCAATTATAAATTGAATCAAAAATAATACAAACATTAAATAGAGAAAGTCGAATTCAAATGTACTTCTAAATTAACCAGCAAATAACGAATTGTCTATAAATAATATATAAATAACTTTTTGTTGTCTAGTTCAGTATGTGAACATTCTAACAAATAATCCATTCAGGAATAATTCAAGAAGAAGAATTCAGAATAACAGAAATTCAAAGAAAAGCTGTTTATTCATTCAAGAGAGAACAGTGATTCAACCCAAAGCTTGCAATGATCCCTTTATTAATCAAATGAAAAAATATCGAATAAATATTATAACCAGAAAATTTTCCCTTGTTTGAAGCTTGAACTTAAAGTGTCTTTTGAAATTGCTTATTAATCTTTTTAGATAAATGTTATTACATAAAGTAGGACATTTAAGAATGAAAATTGCTTCTTTAATATTCTCTCTTATAATGAAACAGTCTGAAACATTTTTATTCAAGTAAAGACAAGACATTTATGGAAATCTAATAAAATGTTTCATTATGTTTGTGAGTTAATCAACAGTTGTGAATTAAACTCCCACCATTTAGAATATTTGCCAATCGAACAAATATTCCTGCCTAAAAATGACCGTGTGTGCAGCTGTAAACAGATAAACCACCATAAATGTTGAACTTCAGGCTAGATGTTTCTTTTAGAGTTTAGGTCCGATCATAATTCATATTCTGTGCTATAATATTTTGATTTTAATAGATCAAATTAATTTTTGTAAAATATTGTGCTCAATCTTTTTAATTCTTCTTCATCTATCATATCTTATTGTTTTCAAACCTGTATTTATTTTACCATTTGATAATTTTACTTAGAAATTTTAGCAATACTTAATTTTTCTGTTTCATTTATTTAAAATTCCTAATTTTATACTCGAATTTTTTTTAATATATTAAAAGGTTTCAAGTAAAATTTGAGGTGGTTGCTGAATTTAAAGAAGTCTTAGAGTTCAAGGCCACTGAAACGTTCTATACTTCTAACATTTAATTTGGAAGAAATATGAAAGATTTATAATTGAGGTTAATACATTGTTGACACATAATTAAACAAAGAATTGAGCAAATAATTTACAAAATCTATTTATTTTCAAAAGGAATTAATTTTAATGAAATAACTATGCTATATAATCTGGTCATTGTAAGTTTATTGCGCTGACATTGATATTGTGTCAGAAAAATTCTAAGGATTTTAGTGACACAATGTTATTCGTCGCCTAAGAGGTATAGGGAAAAATAATTCATGAAATACCAAACATTTATAACAGCAAACACGAAATTTTGCTAATTATATGTCCCTACCCCCCTGAAAATTACGGAATGCCAACTTTTTGATCCACAAAACTTATTTGTAACCATCTTCAGAAATATATCTCACATAACATGGATAAAATCTACAAAGAAATCCTGATTTATATGATTCAGTGATTTAATTATATTTAAACTAAATTAAATGTGATCAACTGTGCTCAAACTCAATATTCGATTATAATGAATCAATTAAAATATTTATGCTCGTTTTTATTTAAACATAATATAATGGCCTAATTCCTTCATTATTGGTCAAACTTACGATTCCACGTGTGATTTATATTCCCTTAAACAACTTTTTTCTTTCCTCTTATTACCAAATTCTTGCTTCCACATAGTTCTTAATTAAGTAAACAAAGAGCCTTACAATAGCCTCGACCGTTTCTTTCAGAGACCAAAATCCTTTTCCATAATAAGAAGTTGATCATGAAATCATAGATAACTCTGACAACATGAATGATACACCTCCTTCATAGAACACCCTCCCATCCATTATTTGCAGCTCTTGCTGTGTAAACTTATTCACGAGAAATGCCTTTCTTTGAATTGTAACCAAATGGGTAGGGCCACCATTCAAGGTATAACGGCATTTTATGTTGACGTCTGCTTACAAATTGTTTCTACTTATTTATCATAATAACAAATGTGATTACTAACTGTGACAATACTCGTGCAACGTTTAGTACTATACACCTGAGAGCAACGGGAGTTATTAACGGTTTTTAGGATCTTAGAGCAATGTTATATGTGTGTGTGTAAATACCTGCAGTTCACATATTAAATTTCTTTATAAAATGGACGGAACTTGTTACTATAGCAATAGACTGCAGATTACCTGGTGAAAGTTATTCTTATGTTACACACTTATGTACATTTCTACGTAGAAGTACTCATGTACATTTTATTATACATTAGCATTTATGAAACGTGTTAATGCCACAAAATTATGCAGCGGGTAATAATTCCTGACATCATTTTTCAAAATTTTAAAAACTATTTTAAGCTACTAAGGTTTGGAATTTGAATTTTGTGAATCAAATTTCTCGTCATGAACATTTAAAAACTGTTCGACGCATTTCTACTTTCTTTGACTGTAACTGTTAAGTACTGCAGTAGCTCGTTTTAAAAGTATCGATTGCATGGTCTGAAAACAGCGAGTTTTTATGCTGCTCCCCCAAATGATTATCTTGTTGATTGTCCTTGTGTAAATTACACTCAGAGAAACGTTTAGTCCTACCATTAGAGTAAAGATTAAATACTATAACTATGATGTATCGAATGTATCACTTTATCAAGGTTGAAAATTTTGTATCATTTCTTTCCATTCTGGCCAATAGTAATGGCCAATCTCATACTCATCTAAAGCCATAAAAATAATCAAACCAAATGTGCATTATAAAAGATTAAGTATATTTCAACCCTTGAGAGAGATGAGTATCAGATTTGTCAAACTCACTGACGATCTTAATTTTTTATTTTAATTATTATTTATTTTTATTTTTATTTTTTTTATTTATAGGGAGAAAAAGATTTTCTTCTGATTAGATTGATTTCACTCCAATCTTATTCAAGAACTAATTTTAATCTTTTAAGATTGTTTGAGCCTAAGAACAAGAATGGAAAATTCACTTCGTTCGAATGGAATTCTGCTTAATATTCTTAAAAGTGCATTGCAATATTTTTGGGAATGAAAGATTGTTTTTCAGATTATTTTTGAAATACCCTTTAAAAACTTCAAAGCTATTTTAACCATTTTTTTTTTCATTTTTTAAAATACTATTATTAAAAAGTATCAGTTGTAAAGGTGAATGAAAAATCAATGGATACAGTCTTTAATCAATGAAAGATCATCATGTTGATATGACCTATTAATGTCTTCCACTTGTACAGTAATTATACTAATTTTAAATTTGATTCATTGAGAATTTACTTTCAACTTTATTTGCAGTCTTTCATCTAATCTCTATAGTAATGTGTAAGTTCTATGTGAATCATCTAAAAGCGGATTATACATTCATGTTAATTTCAATGTGACCAGTAAGTTCTGTTTAGTAGTCTAACTAAATCAAAACAAAAATGTGAAGAAAATAAATAAGGAATTTTTACCTAGAATATTTTATTGCAGAAATATTACTCGGTACATGTAAAGTAATAAAAAAAAAAAAGTGATAATGCTATGACAATCCGAAAACAAAGTGTCAGATGAAGAATGCAAGAATTATTATCAAAGTTCCTCAAGTATGATTTTAAGATTATATTCATTTGTAGGAAAACTTTCAGTCGATACTGTGTCACGATCATTAAATACCCAGACCCGAATCGGGAATTAATGACACTGAAATATTTAGTATTGTCACTAAGTATTTGCAGTGAATGAAATTCTAACAATTTCAAAAGCAAACTCATTGTGAGTCAGTTAGGACAACTGCGTCAAGAACGTTTCGTATGGGCAATATGTACGTCAAGAATATTCAGATTCGAGTAAAAATCAAATCAGGATTAATTTAATGTAGGGCAGTTTGCTTCATTTAAGGAAGATTACGTTGAAAGGCATCATAATTCAAAAAACCTTCAGTAAAGAAATAAGTTTTAAGTAAATTCCTGTTAAATGGCTATTTGAAAGCTCATCAAAGAACGATTGGCTCATTATAACAACAATCGTTTACCTATGTCAAAGCAAATTGTATTGTTGCCATACTACAAGAGAAAAAAAACCATTATCGGTAAAGCTAAGCCTTAAAATGTTTAGTATAATTCATTTGTCCCTCAACGTTGATTTTTCGCTCACTAAGGCTAATTAGATCGAAAGTTATGGTTAAAGTAGACACCTAGCCACTACAAAATATCCAAATCCATGCAGGGATTCGAACCCACGCACTGTTGAACTGAAGACAAGATTGCTAGCCAGCACAAGTGATGAACGAGTATTTGAAAGCAATTATAAAAATACTTTAGCCACACAATAAGAGAAATTATTTTCAAATATCCATCTTTCTCACTAAATTGCATATTATTGCATTGATGATAGTTCAGTTTAAAAAATAATAATTTTACCAAATGGGGAAAAAAAAAAAAAAAAAAAAAAAAAAAAAACTTTTTTTTAACATTTTAGAAAAGTATAAGTATTTTAAACTCATCTCTCTCATCTAGGTTATTTTTTTCCGATAAAATTAAGGTATTCCAGAAAACAAACACACAAAAAGTTAGACATTTTAAATTTTAAATTCGCAGCTAAAAGAAATAATCGACTTCAGGCTATTGAAATATATTTTCTTTCAAGCTATTGAAAGCAAATATATTTCAATAGCCTGAAATAGAATATATTATAAATTTTCAGGATAATTATATTAACAATAGAGAGAGGACCTACTTTGGTGGGAAGAAAAGAATGATGAAAAATTACTTACATCCAAATGTGCTGAAAAAGCCCGATTTCAAAGTCATTAAACCAATGATAATTACTTTATATAGTTAACGCATTAATGAAATGTATGTACTTGAGCACTGTTCATGATTACCGTAATGAATTGGAGTGATAGTAAATTACATTCGTTGGCATATTTTTCTGCATGGCCAATTTGAAAAATTCATTAACGAATTATCTTTTATAAACATGGAGATATTTTACATTTAAATAAAACGTGGAAAATGCTTAAAATTTTAATTGTTGAATTAATAATATCTAATAAATATCAATAAATTAGTTTAATAATTCATTACTACTACTTTGTTATTTATTATTATTACTAATTATGAAATGTTTACATATTATAAATTATCATATAATTAAATATTGTTATTTATTAAATTGTTACGAAGCTTGGTGCAAACGCTTCGCACTCCCAATGTATAAGTCCAGTGTTCAGTCCTCAACTCTTAAAAGTCGACTCAGTTTTTCATAAATGGATCGAAAAAAACTGAGTGCCTACCATGTTTGGGAATTAAAGCACTGGCGTTTTGCGTTAGGCTAACTGGGACACATGCTTCCCACCCAAGGGTCCACTGTGAAGGAAACAGTCATGGGCCTCGTATTGTGCAACTGATGTTGTGTTATAACATCAGTATAATAAAATCAGTCGCTATAAAATTAAATTAAATAAAAATTTGTATAAATAAAATACTAATTATGTTTATGAGCAAGAAAAAATCTCTTTGTTAATTGATGAGGATTCATGTTGACCTGTTTCTAAGTGGATTTAACAGAAAAGCTTAATCAACTTTATAAGGCTAATTTATAAAGCTTAATTTATTGTATAATCGATGTTTGCTACTTCTTCAAAGCGTTTAAATAGGAAATCATAAATTGACTGCTTTATTTGAAATAAAAATGCTCTACATTTTTGTTGTAATATTTTCTTAAAAAGTTTTAATCTGATATCTTAAGCTATATTAATAAAACTAACAAATTTGTAATTGCGTTTAATAGTCTTTTTTAACATTTCTAAAATCTGAAATATTTACATACTCTTTTTATGTTGACATGCTTAGTGTTCTTGAAAATTATAAAAGCTATTTAAATTAGTTAGAACACAAGACCCCTAAAGAAAAAAATGAAATATTTATTTTTTCTTTTGAAGAACTAATTATAGAAAACTAATTATAACAGACTAATTACTAATTATTAGAAAACAAATTATAACAGAAAAAGTTAAATATCAATTTTGATTTATAAAAATTAAGTAAAAGAAAATAAGATATTATTAATCAATTATATTGAATGAAAATATAACAATAAGACTATATTCTTTTTTTATTTGTAGTACATTTTTTATAAGTTCAAATATTTATGGGCCTGTATTTCATCACTCATCATCAAAGAGGCCGTGAAAACACATAGTTTGAGCTAGGCCTACAGTAGGCTATTCAAATAAAAATATCGGTAATATAAATATCACTTCTAAAGAGGGGTTAAAATGAGTTTCAGCCCCAATTTCTCATCTGATCAAAAGCTCACCGTAACCTAGTAGTATCAGAAAGATTGTCGAAATGGAAAAAAGTTATGTGTTCGAACAAGCCTCTGCTGAATAATGCTGGGTATCTGATGCATTTATACTTGCTGTATGTATATTTGTTGGAATAAGTGCTTGGAATTTCTTCGGAGTTTTCTCCCTCACAGTATACAGTCTTCAGTAGAGGGAATTTTCTCCCTCATGGCAGTAGATATACCCATGCATTATAATGGCTTTCGTTGAGAGGTACTAAATTGTATCCATTATCTAGAATAAAATTTTACTCAAAAATCCCTTGATTTATACCTAGATTAGATGCGTCAAGCGACCATTCAAATATTGTACCTAAATACAAAATATCCTAAACATTTAAAAAGACAAATTCGCGAGATTTTATGAAATTTTAAGCTGAGATAAATGGCCACATTAATAGATTGGTAAAAATATAAAAAATTCTATAAAATTGTTACGGCGAAACAACTAAATATCCCTATCTATTAGTATATACATAAAAATTGCAATATTTTAAGATATTTAAAAAAAATTAAAATATTTTAAGAAAAAGAAAACAAATGACCATAGTAACGAGCAGAATTGTGATATATTAATGAAACTGTTATACATAATTTATTTTATGTATTTTTAATAATTTGTTCGGTAATTCTTCATGTTATAATAAAGGAGAATTCTTAAACAAATTACTTAAAAAAATATTGTTAATTAAGTGCAAGCTAGAGGGAACGAATTTAAAGAAATTTCTCAAAGAAAACAGCATCTTTCATTAACGCTAATACTTTAAACAAGAAAAAATTTACTTTGTCTTCAAAAAACTTTAATAATTTATTTGTCTTTAATTTATAGTAAATTTTGAATAAAATTCAGCGTGCGTGTTTTTTATATATAAATTAAAATCCTTACAATACTTCGATTCGTTGATCATTACAATTATCGTAATAATATAGTTTATTACATTGTAACATTCTGATTACTCTTTTTATGAATTTATAATTATCTATAATTACGGAGCACATGGTTTTGCATAAGCATGGGAAACATTCATGTTTTTTTCCCTCCCCTTTTTAAGACTTTGTTTTTTTTTATTATTAGATTTCATTAAAATTAAAAACGTATTGCATAGAAACAAATGAATTATGTAAAACAATTAAAATTATGTGTTAAGAAATAATATTCCTATTAGAAATAAAGTATAATTTAGAATTATTATCGAATGAAAAATTCCTTTAGATTTATATCGCTTAAATAGAATAAAATCTATCTTAGTATGAAATATTTTAAGAATAGTTTATGTAACAACTTTACGAAAATAATTTAGGCATAGCTGTTTTCAGTTACATCATGCATTTATGAAAAATCATGAAATTTGTGATTAAAAAAGAGATCATAAAAATATTATTAACAAAAGTAAGAGGAATCGGTAAAGTAGTTTAATTTATTGTGGTGGTTGATCTTATTTTTATTAAATAAAATATGTTACACACTTTTTTTTTTTTTACTATATAAATGAAAATAAATAAATAAAACGCTATGTCTCGAAATATAAAAGTAATGAAATTTTTCAGCAAAACAACTGTTCAATTTCATTGTTACTAACAGTGTAAGGTTTTTTGTAAATAACGGTTTGCTATATATTAACAAATTTCACTTAAAATTTTTACAAGAATTTAAGTTCAATTTCATTGTTGCTAACAATGTAAGGTTTTTTGTAAATAACGGTTTGCTATATATTAATAAATTTCACTTAAAATTTTTACAAGAATTTAAGTTCAATTTCATTGTTGCTAACAATGTAAGGTTTTTTGTAAATAACGGTTTGCTATATATTAATAAATTTGACTTAAAATTTTTGGCAAATATTTAGCTTGCCAAAAAAGTTTGAAAATTTGTATTTATATGTTTCTTATGTGGATGCACAAATTTAACAATTCTAGAAAAATAGAAGTAAGTGATTTTTTTTCTCTCATGATATTGTTTTAATACTTTTCAAATTTGTTAATTCAATCATGTGAATTAATAATGAACATGTATGCTCTAATTAAATTGCTATAAATAATTATATGAATTAAATATTTCACATTCACTTTCTAATTATATAAATCATTATAGAAAATATTAAAAACATAATTTATATTGAAAAAACAGTGGATACTAATATATAGCAAAATAAAAATGAAATTACAGCCAGTTTAAATACCTTTATTTTGACAATTTATTTTGGTGATCTAAAATTGATTATTAAAGCATTTAATTAAAATGCGATTATAGTTATTAAATTTAAAACAGTTTTAATTTAAAAAAATTAAAGACTTATAAAAAAAAAGAAATTTTTTTATTACGGAATATTCAACTTGCAGAAAAGGAGGGTTCTACATGCTTCACTATTATTTTTGAGTAATTTTTTTTTCCCCTAATTTTACACATAATAAAAACAGAAAATTCTCAATGCTGTAATATAATTAGCGAAAATTAAATCTTCCAAATTTGTTATTTTTTAAATTCTGATCCTGAATTGGCTGAACAATAGAACTATATAATTATATTTTTCGATTTTAATGTGATAATTGCGTTTAATAAAAATCTTACTTGAGTAGGCAACAATTTTTAATGCACAAATTTTTCAGTTTTTATTTGAAAAAAAAAAAAATCAACTTTTTTTTAATATACAATCGAGTAGTCATTAATCCAAATGAGATTGCATTGATCCAAATGAATTTCCGATTAAATTCATATTCAATTTTTTTTTTATGAGTGGGAAATAAGATTGTTAAATGCTCAATTCAATTCCGTGGTGTCACGCGA
Source organism: Latrodectus geometricus (assembly GCA_026290005.1). NCBI lineage: Eukaryota > Metazoa > Arthropoda > Arachnida > Araneae > Theridiidae > Latrodectus > Latrodectus geometricus. The sequence continues at coordinate 14,138 of JAPDSC010046397.1, forward strand.
CGACAGCTCATTCAACGCCCTCCAGCCAATAAAATGCCACGTCTTGAAAACACGCCTTCTCTCATTCGTCGAAGAACAGCTGTTGCTGATTAGTGACACGCCCACCAATGGCTGACGAGACCGTATCTAAGCCTCGCCTCCTGCTGCCCATACACATCGTTTCCCTGCTTGCTTCGCAGCGCCCTCTCAACGTTGTGAGCTGAGTTGAATATCCTTCCTTACTCATAAAGCAGAGCTAGCGAGAGCAGCGAGTTGGTAGGATTGCAATAAGTGAAATACCTATTTTCCGCCGGATCTGAATTTATTATTTGAAATCCCGATCATCAAAGTTTATAAGAACTTCACTAGTTTCGCTTCGCTTCGAATGATTGATTCTATTATGAACTGTCTTTCTGACGTCGCAGCTTAAGAAGATTCCACCGGTAGAACCAGCTTCATTCACCGGGAAAACATACGAGCAGTAACCGCAGGCTCGATTTCGTTGGCCAAGTAGGCCAGGTCTCTTCTCCTATGCTATTCGAACTATTCTTTTCTTTTAAAGGCACTGTTTAGCTAATAAATCATTTCTTTCTGTAATCATCGATAGAAACATTTATGGTTTAGAAGAAATGGCGACAAATTAGTCAAAGAATAATCAACCCGTTACCTTCACCTTTGGCGTCAGGACTTGAGACATGAACACAAGTGCCTGTTACTGCTCCATACTAGAAGCTTAGCGGACAGAAGCTTCTATTAAAGAGCTTCGTATTCATCTACAGCCATTTTGGTTCGCAAAAGACAGTCTATTCGAAATGTTGATTTCTGAAGATGTTCTACAGACTGAGAACGAGTCGTCTCAGTCTCCCCATGCTGTCACCAAACCTCAGCCCTGCCACAGGGCGACGGACTTTTCCATCGCGGCTATTATGTCGCGGGACATTCATCTGGGATCCAAAAGTCGACCTCTACCAATACAAGGTTAGTGTGTGTACTCTGTCTTATTCATTATAATTTGATTAATTATCATCCTACTACAAAAATCATTGAAGTATAATATTAATAAAATTGCATATATTTACACACCTTTTATGAATACTAGATTACATTTTCTTTTAAATAGACGTATAAATTTGTTTTACAGTATTATTAAATTATTTTATTATTATATTTACCATATTGTGATAAGGTTTATTTATTTTCGTATCGCATAGCTGTTCTATAACTGTTTGCCAATTTGTCATAATCAACAATAAATATTTCTAAAATGATTTGAACTTCTGTAATAACATTTGATGTAATAATGCATCACTTTATTTATATTTTTTAAACTATATATAAGGGTCATAAAAATTACTAAAGAAAAATCACCCTAATTCTTGAAAATAAAAATCTTGTCAGGCTATTAATTGAAAAAAATCATACTTTCTGTTGCCATGGTGACTGCAACAACTTTTAATATAACAATTTTAGGCACTGTTTGTTTTGATAAATATTATTTTATTTTTCTATGGAAGTTAGCTTATGGCATCAATGTTAAATTGTTATTCTAAGGTTGTTTTCAATTGCTCTTTTTCTTAAATAAGGGAGTTTTAGGTATTACTACAAGAAAACTTGTTGCCTTAATGCAATATATTCTGCAATAACTTTTTAGAAAACGCACCTTTTACAATTTCATTTTGAAAGATAGCTTTTAAACTATTTTTACACCTTTTGACTTTATTGCTTTTTTTATTTATAAATAATGAATACTGTATTCTACAACATAAAAAGGAGCTATGTAAAAAAAAATATAGATTTTGAATGGGGAAAAAAAAAAAAAAAAAAAAAAAAAAAAAACTAACATGATAAATATAATTTTATTTCATTTAAGAAATTTCATTAATTTAGAATAACTCATGTACCTATTTGAATTCTATTGATCAATATTTGTGAAATATAAGCAAGGGTATTAAAGAACGTTTGTTATCTAGTATATATAATTGTAACTAATAAGATTTTATATTTATAGTTTAATGACAAATGTAATACAGTTATAGTTTTATTAAACTATAAGTAATATAACTTATATATTTAATTAGTATCAAAATCAGATTAATAGTTTCTAATTGGTAATTTAGTAACATATATGGTAATGGTTTATTTTATTGACTACTAATGAGCTTCATTGAATATATTTCTCAAAAAGTTTAGTAACATACATATAAATTTATTAATTCATATGAAGTTGAATAGACTAAAAGTAACTGCAAATATATATATATATATATATATATATATATATAAATATATACATATAACATGATATAGATGGCAGTGGTTCTTTCATCTTGCTATTTTTGGTTAGTAGCAATTATTTTTGTTTGAATAGTTCCAGGAGGGACAAATTTCAAAAACTTAACATTAAATAGTTAATTTAATGCTTCCTAAATTGACTGAGACTAGTGGTAAATTACTTCATTTGGACTTACAACTTACTTTGACTACAAAAAGTGACTGAGTTTTCTCAAAAACTACAATTATATGTTAATATTGAAATAAATATTAATATAATGTTTTTTTAAAATTTGTGTGATAAATTTTTGTTTTAATATTACAGCGCGAAATTACGAATGTTAAAATTGTAAATGTATTTTTATGATTATTACAATTTAAAATAAATGAAAAGGATGCAAAATTCATAAGAAAAATTAGTTAATTTATTGTGTAAATTATGTTTTTAGATTGTTCTCTAAAAATATTTTACTAGAAAAGATGCTAGAATTTTGGGAAATCATCTAAAATTATTGGTGCGCTTTTTTTTTTTTTCTTTGCTAATTTTTTGTCGAATTATTCACAATCAGGTTTTAATAAAGAAATTTTTTAATTTGATTGATTAATTGAAATGATTCTAATTTTTTTTAATTATCTAAGTAATTGATGCAGTTTATAAATGATTGCAGATTATTAGTGAAATTGGAGCAAAATTTAATTTTGCAAAGAAATTTTTTAAAAAGTACCTGTGATTTTGAATTGAACTTAATTTTAATACAAATTATATTCGTTGTGATTTTTTTGGCAAATTATTTTATAGTTAAATTTTTATGTAAAACAATCTTTGCTTTCCAGAAAATATACTATTTTGTAGAGACAATTTTCCCAATTGATTCGTTAGTGCAAGAAAAGAAATTTTTATTCATAGTGTTTTGCAAATTCGGTAGCTAACCCCAAACTTGTTTAATATATTATTTACAACTAATGTGATGCTAAGACATTTATTTTGCTTTCCAACGCATGCATAAATCTAGATAATATTCTGTATAATATAAAAGGAAACTTTTTTTAGTCTGAAATTTAATTTATTCTTTGAATTATCTAACTATTATTGTTCTAATTCTTTAAAAAAAAAATAGAACTACATTGTAAAAATTTCTATTGAAATAAGGAAGATATGTATTTTAGCATTAAAATACATGTTTTTTTTTTATTACTTTTATTTTACTTTAAAAGTTTCAAAAGTTTTATAATTGCGTACAAAAGGAAATCACTAGAGTATTCAATATCAGTATTATTAATTGATTGTGAAAATTTTGATGATCTTAAGCTTTCTTAAAACTAATAAATGAAAAATTATTAAAGTTAATACGAATTAAATAAATATAAGTCATAACAAAGTGGGGAATTTTTTAATGATTTAGATATTTTCGTTGGGGGCTTTATTAATATATATTACATTAAATTTCAAGTGCAAAATTTTTATATCTGACTTTCTTCTGCACCTTTTAGGCATATAAAAACAGTGATACAATGTAGTGTCACGTTTTTTTAAATTTTAATTAAATTATTTTAAGGTTCTAATTTATCTTGCGACGAATAGACTTTTATTTCTCTTACGTTTCAAACATTTGTTTCGAAATTAGATTTAACTTTTTATTTTAGCATTTTTCAAATTATGCATTAAATTTGAGTCTTAGCTAATAACTAAAATTTCAATTACTAGTAACATTTAAACTTCCAGGTTTCCTTTCTTCACATTTTTACATCATTTTTATATTGAGCGTAAAACACAAATGAGTGGTTTTATTTCTAAGTGTACATGCTTCTTGCAGGAAACTACAATAGAAATTTCATATTTGACTTAGCTCGAACACTTCCACGGAGTCAACATGGAGATAAAATTACTGACTTGATTAGAATACTAATTTGCTTATGTAAAATATTTTCATCGTTTTGTTTTCCTTAAAAAATAAATATATCTTAATTTCTCAAATGACGCAGCAATATTTACTAAGATTATCTGCATATTATTTGATATTCCAAAAATCTTCAAACTTTGGAAACATTATATAAGATTAGGCTGAAAAAATTGCTTAAAATAAATTTATGCCGGAAACCTTTATTTGTGTATATTTTAAATATTTAACAAAGAAAAGTTAATATGAAAGGACTTAAATAATAATCAGTTTAAATAGAATTTTTTAATTAATATTTCGTCAATTTTGTAAAATTCCTATTTTATATATATATATATATATATATATATATATATATATATATA